>VMDR010003133.1:0-77016 GCA_007922815.1 Macrotus californicus
CTTCACCAGCGGACTTTTTTTATTTTTTAAAATTAAATGTATTGGGGTGATGTTGGTTAATGCAGTTACATAGGTTTCAAGTGTACAGTTCAGTGATACATCATCTGAATATTGCACTGTGTGTTTATCACCTGAGATCAAATCTCCCATCACCGTATATTTGACCCCCTTTCCCTTTGGCTACCTCTCACCTCCCTTCTCTCTGATGGTTCGTACTGTTGTCTGTGCCCATGACTTTTGTTTGTCTTGTTGATTCATTTCTTACTTTCAATTTTATGTCCCACATATGAATGAAATCATATAGTTCTTGACTTTTTCTGTCTGACTTATTTTGCTTAATATGATATTTCAAGATCGATCCCTGTTGTTGCAAATGGCAGTATTTTACCTTTTCTTATGGTTGAATAGTATTCTATTGTATACATGGATCCCATCTTTATCCACACAAACTTCAGTTGTTTCCATGTCTTGGTCATTGTGAATAGAGCTGCAGTGAACATACCTTGCAAGTAAATGTTTTCAAATGTTTCCGTCAGTGTTCTGGGTGCTAGGGAGCAGGTCTGGGGTTCCTATATTTCATGTTTCGCTGCGATGACCCTCCAACTCGTGCCCTCCATTCTACTTAGATCGGTCTCTGCTGGGCGCTGAAACATCCGCACTCACTCATTCTCACTTCTCTGCCCGGAATACCTTCGTCTCCACTCTTGTCTCAGCCTGTTCGCATCTGCTTTTCAAGGCTGTTAAGCCCCATCATGTTCATAGGTTTTACTCTGTATCAGATAATAGGCAGATGTCCCCTATCTGCCTTTCAAAATGCTGTTTGTGCCGCTCAATTTAACACTTGAGTACTCATTTCCTTTTGTGGTGTAATGTTGCCAGCCTCCCCTTCCCCAAGCCCCTGCTAGATTTCAAGCTCCCTGAAGATGAAGGCTGAAGGCTGTACCTCCCTTGTATTCTCCACCGCTCATCGTGTAAGCGCCGGCTACACGGGAAGTGTTCGATAAATATTAAATAATTGAAGAGGAATTCGATAAACAACGATTGCTTGATTGATTAGCTGCACAGATAAATCTTGCTTTGAGCAGAGGCAGAACCAGTGAAGCTACTGAAAGGGCCACTTGGGTTCCTGTAACTCCAGACAGCAGAGCGCTCCGCGGAAAACAGACCCGGTGGGAGAGGGCTGGAGAGCTGGCCGGCCCCGACTCCAGCAGGGTCTCGGAGCTGCTGAGAGCACAGGTGTCTGATTCAAAGCCTAGTGTTATTGCTTCCCGAGCACTTGAACTCCTTCACCTCTCTAAACCCCGGCCGCTTCACCTGTGAACTGAGAAGACACTGTTGCACGCTGCACACACAGCATTTAGCACACTGCCTAGTTCATTACAAACGCTCAAGACATGTTCATTGATTTTAGCTAGGAATTGATCTTAGGAGTGGATTGAAAGAGACACAACTAAGAAACTTTCATTCTGTACTGGTGATACCTCCATTTTCATGTTTTACAAGCACCATTTGAATCTCCTGATCTTCCTGCAGAGTAGTTAGGAGTCAGAGGCACTCATACAGGGGAATGAGTTGTAGGGCCATTTGGAGATTGTCAGCTCCTAATATGGGGTCCCGTCCTCAATCTACATCTGTGCAGTGGGGTGGGCCCAGGGAAGGCATGGCAGGCATTTGTTTCTGAATCCCATTATTCCACAAAGACACATGCAGACCCTATTATGTACCAGGTGTCATGCTGGACACCAGGATTACCATTGGGAATCTGCACATGAAGTGTCTGCTTAGAGTCTAAAGGTGTAGCCAGAGTGTGGCAGGCCCTTACACATCATTCAGGGGAGCTGCCTGGAGCTATGAGGAACCCCAGAGCCCCTCACTTGCTCTGCAGAAAAGGGGCTCTCAAGAGAAGCTTCGCTGAGGAAGTGACATTTGGAATGAGACCAACTAGATGAGATGAAGGTGACATTTTTATCCTCCATGCAGCTGGCATTTGAGCGGACGATAGAGGAGATCAAGTGTCCACGGCCATCTTCAGGCCTGGGTTCACCAGGACTGGGCAGAGGCCAGCACACACTGGTGGGGCCTCCTGTGGGGCAGAATCAGGACGTCAGCAGCACATAGCACCTTCGCTCAGCGTCTCTGAGTCCCTTCCTTCTATCAACCAGCTCCCTCCTGGGGGACAGAGAACAAAAAGCTGTTGTCTCTCCACTCCGTGTTTCCTGGGGGAAAGAAGGTGACTTCCTGGGGATGGAGTGTTGTCATGGAAACAACCTTTCCCCTGGGATTGGTTGAGCTGGCAGAAAGTGACAGCCAGAGCTGGGGTATTGGCTGCAGAGGCTTTGAGAGGCGGTGAGAGGTGCTTTCACACTCGGCTGCTCTGTCCAGAACGTGGCCCTTGCAGAAGTGTTGTCCCCTTCGACCCCTCATCCTCTCTCCACAAGGACAGCTCCTTTGTGGGAGCCACTTACCCTTTCAGTTCTAAACTAGACTGGAAGAGAAACCAGTCACCTGTCCACAGCATTCCACCTACATTTATCCCATTCAACCCTTTCAACAAAACTGGAAATCATTCATTTCTTTATTTATTCATTCAACAAAATATGCATCACAGACCAACTATATACCAGGTGGAAGATTTATTATGCTATTGTCATTTAATGAATAAGGAAGCAGCCTCAGAAAGGTCAAGTGACCTGCCCTGGGTCACATGTCTAGTAACTGGTAGAGAAAATGGCTAAATGGGAGGGCTCCAGCCAGCTAACTTGGCCTTAAACTGAGTGCTTTCCCCACCAGAATCAGTGGTCTTTGCGCCACCCCTGGTGCAGTGCGTGTGAAGGAAGAACTGGTCCTGGGCATGCACAGCAAATGCTAAGAGGCCACGTTAAAGAATTCATTGGCCCGTTCCATTCCTTGCCTATCTGGCCTATTAGACTATTAGAAGCCAAAAACCAAACAAAACAAAAGTGTGAAATCAAGCTTTTTTCCCCACTGTCTACCCCTACCACCCTTTCTAAGGCTCTAACAGTCACTTACACAGAGGTGAGGTGTAAGTGACGAGAACTGCTTCAAACACCACCTCCCACGGATGAGAATTGTGATCGGGCACTGTAGCTGTGGGCTGGGCCGCACGGCCTGGGCTGCCCTGCCCTAGGCCGCAGTGGAAGGCTGTTTTTGCAAAGTCAGCTCTAATGAACAGCACCTGTCCAGCCTTCCGCAGGGTGGGGGTGTGGGTGGTGGAGTCATGAATAACCCATAGGCTATGGTGTGTTGGAAGAGGGAGAAAGTGAATGATCTTGGACACAGTGATGTCACAAAGCCAACCAGGAAAACCAGACTCTGGGATTAAGGGTGACAGTGTGGTCACATGCACGCTCTCCTTCTCTACCACCTCTGTGTGTGTGCACGCACACGTATAGGAATGGAGCAAGCAGAGCTGTGATGAAATCGGAGGTAAGGCGTCTTTGACACTCTCTCCCACACAGGACATGGTTCCCAAGTTTAACCTGCTGTGCGTGTGTTTTGGCGCATTGCTCTCTGAGCCGCAATTTTCATATTTGCAATGTGAGTGTAACATAGCAGCCTCCAGAGTCTTCATGAGACCCTAAGGAACCCGACCCCGAGTGAGGTGGGGCAGCTGCACCTGGGTAAGGTGTGGTGGTAAGGCAGGGTTTGGGATGGAAGACCCCTGGCTCACAAGCCTCTGAACACTCAGCTTGTGCCCACCAGACATTCACCACACCCTTAGGGCCTCCTCACCCTCACTTTTCAAAGGAAAAATTTACTCATGTGTGCAGCTTCTGAATCAAGGAAGATAAGTAAGGGTAAAAGTGCTATTCGCCTGTGAAGTCTTACTCAAATGAAACGTCGTGTCATGGCCTCTCTCTGAAGTAGGGCACTGTGTGTGGGGACAGTTACTGGCAAGGTGCTGCGAGGCTTCGGCACATCCCACCAGGGCTTGTGCTGGGAGATGACGAAGGAGGGGAGGAAGGTTGCCCAGTGGAGAGAAGCTCATAGTCACTGGTGAGCAGGATGTGGGGGCCGTTCCAGCCTGCACCATTTCTGTGACAGGTGGGGGCCAGGAGGAGCTGTGGGCAGGAAGAAGGGACTGTGGGTGAGGCCAGCCTGGGAGCCCCCTGGTGAAGCTGTGGTGGGCCACCTGGGTGTCTGGCCGGAATGCCCCCAAAGAAGACAAGGGTTGGGAGAAAGTAGTTTGTTTGGGAGATACTCCCAGGAAGCACAGGGAGGGTGGGAGAATGGGAGACAGGGAAGGGAGCAAGACCAATGAGGGCTGTGTTACACCGTCTTCCAGAACTGGAGCTTGATGCTGCTGGGCCGGCCCCGCCCCCTTGCCCCAGGAAACTGAGGGGCCAGGAAGCTATGGCCTGAGTCCTCCAATTCCTACCCCTAGATTAGATGTTGCTTCCAGGCATTAGCCTCCAGACACTCCCCACTGTTGAGCAGAGCACATTCCCTCAGCCCTGAGAAAGTTCTCAGGCAGAGACAAAGAAAACTGGGGAGACCTAAGGGGGGTGGCCAAAGGGATGTGGGCAGGACCCCAACAGCATGACTAGCTTTTGGTGGGAGGAGCCAGGGGCCCTCCAGGCTGCAGGGACAGCATGAACAAAGGCGGGGGTAGATGTGAGTGCTGTCAGAGGGCCTCGTGGTCATTGTCTAGAAACCCCAAATGAGGATATGTAGCTTGGCAAGAGTGTGATTTATGGGTCAGAAGTATTGGCAGTCACCGCTGGCTAATGGCCAGGGTCCACGTCTCCGTTGGCACGTCTCTGTTGGACACTATAGACAGTAGTTAGGGCCTAGTATTATGATACTTTTGGGGGCCTGTGGAAGTGGTTTTATTTCTTTTAAAATCAGGAGAATAGCATGAATTAATGTTCATATACCAAAACAGTTGTAAAATGTAGTCTTTATATTATTTCATGGAAGAAGGAGCCCATGAAGGTGAACGTACCTGTATAGCCCAAGAAAGTCATAAAGTGATTCTACTAATGGTTGAACAGCCATCCAAATTTCATTATCTCAACAAAACAGAGGTTTATTTCCAAGACAGCAGGGCTCTGCCATCTTCTACATGTGGCTTCCAAGGTGTCCCAGAATGTCCACATTCAGGCAACATCAGAGGCAAAAGATGCCATGGGAGATTTCACAGCCAGGCCCCGGTGCTGTGCGTCTCTTCCACCCACATTCTGTTGTCAGGACATTGATCACATGGCCACACACAACTGCAAGGGATACTGGGAAGTATGGCAGGCAGAAAAGGAACACACTGTGGAAGAGCTACCCAGGCTTTGCTCCAGAGTACGTGAAGTTCGGCTGTCCCAGGAAATTATCAAGTATGAGAAGGACAGTAAGAAAACAGTAAAACAGGAAGGGGGTAGGCAGGGTGGAGGTGGTGAGCACCGGGTTGAGGTGCTGGAGAGAGAAACACCCTTGCTGTGGGCTAATGGCTTCCTGGTAGTGCTAGCCTCCGCCTGTCATTGGATGTGGGTGACCAGACGAGTGGTCAGTCATGATCCCACTCAGTGCTGGACAAATGGGTTCTTCCCTGGCAGATATCTTGGCTCAGGTCCCCCATGGATCATGGTAGAATGGAAGCTGCCACCCTCCAGGTGTGTCCCCCGCCACTGCTAATGGGGGAAGGCATAGAGCTCGGTGCTGTTGTGGAATCAGAGACACAGCCAAGTGGGCAGGGCAGGGGCTTCCTGCCAGAATACAGATGAGCTGGGGAGAAAGAATGACTGCAGTTCTCCTGGCAAGACGTGTTGGCTCCCAGCAACGCTCCTGGCTAGGCGCAGGGAGTGCTAACGTGACCTGTGCAGCCACCACCCCGAACAGCGACCTTTCCGCTCCCAGCCTTGCCTGCCGCCCAGCTCAGCACCTGCTCTTTTGTATTAGCTGGGGGTGTGGGAGCTGGGGAGGGGCATAGCGGGTGTGCCGTAACTGACATATTGACTCAACAACAGCTTTTGTCCCCAGGGCGCCCGTTGTGTGTGCCACGCCCTCTCTAGGCTCGCGCATTTATGCTGCTGCACACAAAGCAGTGATCACTTATTCCTCTCAACATCCCTTAGGGGAGAGCCCTCCATTTACAGATGACATAAAGGAGGCCCAGAGAGCCAGAGTGACCCGCCGAAGGCCACTTGACTGCCAATAGGTGAAACCTCTCTTAGTACCAAGTTCATCCAGTTCCAAGTCCAGTGGGCTCTTTATGAACTTACAGAGGGCCTGCCCCAGGTGAGGAGAACAAGGGGCTAAGGGCACAGGATTTAAGGAGGCATTTGTTCCCTGGGGTAGCACTGAGGGTCAGTGCCCCCTTAAAGGCTGTGTGCCAGGCCCTGGGCTTCGTCACCCGGACCCTGACCCTGTGCATGGTGCCCTCAAAGCCGCTGCCCAAGGAGTTACCTGACTGACTCCTCTGGGGACAGGAGAAAAGCCTTCCCCACCCACAATTCCCTGTCGTCTCAACTGGGAGAAGGGCTGTCAGCAACTGAAGGCAGGAATGAAACACGCGTCACAAATTCACTGAGTGGTTTCACCCTGTGGCCACCTCTGCCGTGGCATTTGGGACATTCAGAGAGGCTTCTTCACCACCACAGAACTTCTCTTCCCGCTTGCCTGCCGCAACACTTGGAAACATATTATCGTTCACTTATTCATTCATTTGTATTCTTCCTCTCCGCGTCGGCTTAGGGGGCAGCTACTGTAGCCACATCTTATGCCGGACGGTGGAGATCTTCACCTGGGTGAAGAAGCACCTGGGGTCTTTCGTCCCAGGACCTCCAGTGAGGAGGGCAGACTGCAGCATCCTAAGTACGGAATGTAGAAGATCGCTCCTAACAGGGAGTGCAGGGCAGGGAGGGTAGGGTGCAAGCCTGCTTCTGAGTTCCCCCTGAGGAGGAGGCTTCTCTGTCACCACTAGAGTTTCTCAGTAGGGGCTAGGAGTGGCATTTTCAGAAACCTCACCTCCTATGGACAATTTCTGACATGGTACAAAAATCTAGACTTGTAGTCTTCTAGAATCACAGGCATACAAGTGTCTACAGAGAATGTAGAATTTCTAGTCCAGCCAGCTTTGTCCTTTATTGATCAACGACTTAAAAGGCCAACATATTTCCTCAAGGACACGTAGCACATGAATGGCAAAGGCGGGGCCAAGCACAGCCCCGCGCTCTTTAATGACAGAGGGGCCTGGACTTTTTCTGTGGCTTTGTAAGGGTGCTGGCTAGGGCTTACAGACCTGCTTGCTGAGGTTCACTTCTTCCATTATTCCTTCCATGGGAGAAGGAACACAGGTGACCGGGTGGCATGGGGCTGCTCCCTGGGCAGGCTTGCCGCCAATCACTCCCATGGGCAGATGGAGCCTGCCGGCCTGCAGAACTGCTGACAGGCCTGTGCTGGGTGAGTCCACTGAGCTGGGCCTGCCAGAGACTGCTAAGTTGGGCAGGAGCAACCAGGGCCCATGGTCTGTGAGGGGGGCCCAGGCGCACACCCCAGGGCTTGAGACCCTGGATACAGGCTTAGCTCATTTGAGTCAGGAGTCCATTCCACGAGGAGGTGAAATCCTGGAGCTCCAGTTTTGGTGCAAGGGGACCTTGGTGGGCTTGGGGTCCAACTCCATCATTTGTAGGTGAGGGGAGGAGATGGCAGCGTGGTATGGGGAGGCAGCCCAGGCTGGAGGGAACACAGCCATTGGCTGAAGAGCTAGGTTTGCATCCTGCCCAAGGTGTCACCATGGCAGCATTTCGGGCAAAGCGCTAAACGCTTTGTGGCTCAGTTTCCTCATGAGGAAAAGAACACAAGTGGTTGGTACCTCTCAGGGCTCCTGTGATTGTGAAGTGACGTGGTGTGTGTGGCGTGGCTCTCTGTGCCCAGAAGAGTGGGTGTGCAGCAAAATGTTAGCGCTCGCTTGCCCAGGGTCTCATGGCTTATTCATTGTAGGGCTGGGACTTGACCTTGCTTGAATTCAGGATTATGGGAGGACTTGGCTGACCTCAGGGGGGCCCACAGGGCCCTGCAGCTTGACATCCAGAACCAGTGTGTTGACTAAAGCCTCTGAGTTCCTTTCTCAACAAAGCTAAATTCCCAGGCCTCTAATTTTCTTGAGAAAGTAGATTTTTTACAGGTAACAATTAAACATCCTACCATTACTTTTTGATACAAATCCAGGTTTCAATTAGTTTTATTTTGTTGCCTCCTGAATGGATGTTGTTCAAATTTGCACAAAGATTCGTCTGGTGACCTCTTGAGATGTCTACAGTCTAGGCCACAGCCAGATCAATTCAAGCTCAGTCTCTGAGGAGGGGATATAGGTGGCAGTGTTTTCTGAGGGGGGATTGGAAGTTCAGCTATGTTGTGAGTTTCTCTCTGCCCTGCGTCAGCCCTTCTGCTCAGTATTGCAGTGCTGGTAGGCTCACGGGTAGTCTGGCCTTTGCAGGTGCCCACTGTTGTAACCCTTTCCTTCAAAGCACACTTTCATGCATGCATTCTTTCACTTACAAAAATATATTGAGTTTCTATTTTAGGAGCTAGAGGTGAGTTGACACCCAGCTTAAGTGAGAACATTTGAGTGGCTCTTTATGGTACCATGCCCACCAAAAGCATCCTTTCCTCCCTCCCTCCTTCCAGTCAATTGGCTCATGTCCCAGGCACATCTCTGGGCCTCCCACTCTTTCTCTGTTTATCATCAGTTCCCCACCTATCAAGAGGGCACTCTGGGGGGACAGCCTGCCTTCTCCTCCCTGTTGGAGAGGCCAGACCCAGCTGTTGTAGAGTTAGCTGTCCATTCCCAAAATCTCCAGATCGTTTCTTAAGGGAGACCCTTGGATTTTTAGGCAAAAGTCATTTCAGGCATGTGCCCCCATGAGTCAGGTGCCTGCCATGCACAAGCAGGTGAGGTCCCAGCCCCAGTCCCATGCATGGGTCCTGTCTGTCCCAATTGGGCCATATGCCCCCAACAGCAGTGAATCCCACTCCCCAGAGTATAAAGTCAGAAATCTCACCAGTGGTTGTGGAATAAAATTTCACAGATGGTGCCTGGGCCAGAGGAAGAGAGAAAGGGGACAAGAGAGAAGTTGGGGAGGCAGAGAGAAAGGGAAGAGACAGGAGGAAATGAGACAGATGGGCAGGGTGGGACAGACTGTGAGATCTTGCTTTTCCTGCCTACGGAAGGGAAGGGAGGGCAGGGAGTAGGGCGTCAGAGCTACTCACGTGGCCACCGGGACCTGTTCTACTCCAGCCTCCCTCCATCCACTTGACAGTCTTCACAGTTGCCCCATGAAGTGCTCATTCAAAGCAATGACACTGTGGCTCTTTCTTCCTGATGCAGTGAAACTCGGCTGCTGAGTCCGCCCCTCTCAGCACTCGGAAGCATTGACCTCTCATTTCTTCTCACTGGGTCGCCATCCAAGAGCGGCCATCTCATTTTATGACTGACACCACCAGCACTGGCATTTTCATTGTTGCTTCGCACTCCCCCAATTCTGCTGCTCTGTAACAGATTTTCTTTGTTACTTGAATTTCATCCCCCACACATAGCCCAGTGAAGGTGCTGCAGAGTGCATTTTACCAGGATGCAGGCCGAAGTCCTGTGCGAACGACTTCCAGGGGTCACCCAGCTCCAGGGTCCTACAGAGGAGGCCTCACACTCTCTAAGGTCAGTCTACTCTCATCAGCCCTTCCTTGTCTTTCCCCAAGGAGGAGCCACCACCCGCACACTGGGACAAATTCAGCTTCCCCGGATTCTCAGCCTGGGCATCAGCATGAGTCAAAGCCAAGCGGAGGCTGGGGTGATGCTGTGTGCCACTGAGTGCTCAGGGCCAGCCCAGGCTGGGCTGGGCGGAGGGACCAGAGGTGAGCGGCCAGATTCCACCTCAACAACGGCAAATCCGTGGGGACTTCCTGTAGAACTAGAGATCTTGCTGGCCGCGCATAATTAAGGATTCCGATGTGGTCAGGTAGATGGATGTCCCCATGAAAGCACCAGATCAATGCTGGAATGGAGTGGAATAAAAGACATGCATAATTAAAAAAAAAATCAGAAACTTTGCTTGACATGATGACATTACTGATTTTTTTATGATCTTCTCAAATACACTCTATAACTGTTATTAATTTAGTATCGTTAATAGCTCATCCTTCAAATGTCAGGCCGAAGCCAATGCTGAAAAATAGAACTGCTTAGGGCTGAAAACATCTTGTGGGGGGGCAGTTCCAGGAGCCTGAAAACCTTGGCAGCTTCCAGGTTCATCTTAACTCCCAGCCAAGCTGCTGTTGCTGTGGTCTCTCTCTCTCTCTCTCTCTCTCTCACTCTCTCTCTCTCTCTCTCTCTCTCTCTCAAGTCCCTTTGTTTGTGATTCACAAAGCTGGCCAAACTGTGGCACTGGCTTGGCTTTATGCATGGGTGAAGTGGCCAGGGTCCAGCGTGAGAGAACATCGGGGGTGCTCCGATAGGTCTATCCTAAAAAATGAATGCCTCCTGATGGTGCTGGAGAGCCAAGCGTTCACGATCAGGTGACTTTTTAAAATGAGGATGCTTCTGGAAGAGACAATACACTAATAACGTTAGTAATGAGTGCTTACAGTGTGTTTATGATGTGCCAGAGAGTATTCTAAATATTTTACATGCATTATCTCATGTTTTTACTGAAATTGTGCCTTTCTTTTTCTGTTGTTATATTTTTACTTTATTTAATTTTTTCAGTAGGAGTTGACATACAATATTATGCTGGTTTCAGGTACACAATATAGTGATTAGCTGCATTATCTCATTTAACCCTCACAGCAACAGAGTATTATTATTTCTCATGTTATGTATAAAGAAAACAGAGACACACAGCTTCTAGGTAAAACTTGCCTGAGGCCATCCAACTAGGAAGTGCTGGAGCTGGGACTCAAACCAGGTCTGATGCTAGCACCTGTATCTTATTTTGTATATAGGTATAAAATTCTGAAGATTCTGATGTGATCAGGTCCGTCAGTGTCCCTCAGGGTGGGGGGAATATAAACACAGACGCGCACACACATCGGCACGCACATACAGTGGTGGGCAACAGTAGGTTCACAGTCATTCCCATGGAAGAGGACATGCAGGTCATGACCACTGCAGCAGCTTCATAGACCGTGTGTCATGTGCTCGTGACCGTGAACCTTCTCCCACCCATCCCTGTATATGTGTGTCTTCCTCTTCCTGCTGGGTTTCTGATGTGTTTATTAATTGCAGATTTCTCTGCAAAGGAGAAAGCATCTGGCTCCTGCAGCACCAAGGGGGGCTCAGGTGGCCAGGGAAGGGGCGGGTGGAGCTGTGAGGGACACAGGAGACGTCACTGGACGGGGCACAGAAAACTCCTCTTTTCTTCTGCAGTAGCCAGCCAGCTCCTCCTCTAAAGGACTCCGGGGAGCTCCTGCATTGCCTTGCGGAGCCTCGTGGGGGCGTGGAGCCCACCCCTCACTCTCCAGGTGGCGCTGCATTCTGGCTGCTATGAAGGCCGCCCTCCTGGTGCTGGTCATGAAATTTAGACATTTAGATTCTGCAAAGACTAGGGGAGACCAACAGGGGTCAAAGGCCAAACATTCAACCCAGAGGGGACGTGCCCCTAAAGAGCCCAAGTGGAGCATGGTGGGGACAGAGTCTTTGAGGTAGCATTGAAAAGGAAATCACAAACGCTGGGGCTGAGTAGATGGTCTTGGGCCATCTCTCCCTCTGGGCTGAGTTCCTGAGTCATATAATGAGAGTACAGCCCTCCAGGCCTCTGCCAGGCTTGGGTCTTTCTGCCCCACCCCGACGAGGGCTGGTGCCCAACAGGCAGAGCCGTCAGGAGGGCAGGGTGGGGAGCACTGTCCTCAAGCTCCAGCTCCTCAGCATGACCTGCCAGGCACAGGGGACACCCACGGGTCCTCCAAGGACCTCAGGTATTATGTTCTCCTGGACACAAATTCAAAAATAGTCCTTAAGAGAAGGGATAGATAATCTTACATTGAGTGAAAATACAGATTTAATCTATCCACTCCATTCAATTGCTCAGGGAAAATAGGAGCTGTTTGACCTAATGAATCTCAGTGTAAACGAGCGGGCTGGGCTACCCATGTAGACACAGGCTGAGCCAGCGGAGGGGAGTTCGCTCAGCTGCTTGCAAAGGTGGCTGGATGCCACGACCATCACAGTGTGCGCGCACGCGGAGTCTCTCGCTGTTAAATTAACCAGGCTGGATCTCAGCTGTGGGAAATCTGGATTTTAATATTAAATCAGTAATTAATAGCCAGAGCACTTAGTTTGCTTTGCTCTTACTGGCTTTGCAACGGATGCAGAATGGACAGGGATGTCCTTTCTTGCAGACTGCAAGCTGTGGCGTCTGCCACCCACTAACCTCCTGAGTGTGAGCAACCCCCCATCTCATCTGCATCCGATTGTTAGTGCACTGAGGCTGCAGTCATGTGGGTCCTCTTTGTATTCACTGGAAAATTGAATTACGGAAGTTTTTCCACATTGCAACTTATGTTCTGGTTGGAGCTGGTTTTTTTTTTTGTTGTTGTTGTTTCCTGGCAAATCTCACAGTCTCCGGGACTTAACGAATTTATGAGCATTGATTCCTAAGGGAATAGCATGCATAGTATATTGGAAAATGGAAAAACTCAGCCTAATGCCATCAGGGTTTACTTTTCCCCACCCAAGCCTTACACACACTTGGGAAGTTCCAGTGGACTCCAGGCGGCCGGCACCTGCAGGCACCTGTCGATCCTGCCTAGCGAAGTGGAGCGTGTGAGCGGCGCCTGCAGCAACTCATGCCTTTTGAATGTATAAGTGATGGAGGCCATAGGATCTAGATATTTATGCACTCTGTTCTTTCAGGGCCAATCAGTGATCAGTGTCAGCTGCCTGGGCTGGTCGTCCCCCAGTTCCTCAGAGCAGGCGCCACCGCCTCCGCCAGGGACAGAAGTCATAGGCTGACAGCCTCCTGATGCGTTTTATTTGGGTTTTATTTTTTCTTTAAGCCAACATTTAACTATTTTGATATGTTACAATACAAAATCCAAATTTTGATTTCTTTCCAACACCCTGAAGATGTGACACCGCTGGGTCAACACTGAACAGGACAGCGATTTAGGGGCTGGGGAAAGAGCAGCCACCTCGCGCTGTACAGGCTGACGGCACCCTCTGAAGTTTCCACAGCACCCACCACTTCTGGAGGGAGGCCCAACGTGACTGCCATTTTTTAAAAAATCACGCACATGCACTTGTTTTTCTTATGGGGGATGACTGTATGTCTATATCACAAAATCTATTAAAAGTCGCAAAACAAAAATAGACCCGGAGACCTAATATTTCCATAAATGGGAAGAATGCATTTCTTGAAGTAAGTAAAACTATGTTTCTGCTTACTTTCCAAAAAGGGTGCTCTTACAGATTTTTCTTAGGCCTGGCTTCCTTTATTCTCTTTTTGTGTGTGTGACTTGCCTTGACCCTGGAGGCGTTAGGAGACCCCTGACTCACATCTGAGCCTTTGAGGTTTCTGGGAAAATCCTGAGAAGGAGGCAGTTCCTTTCACCCTGACTTGGTTCCCTGTTCTGCTGGTGCTCAGTGTCCGACCCCCTCCCGGACCTGGGGGCTGGGGCTCCCCTCCCCAGCATTCCAGCACCTCCCACTGCCCTGAGTGCCGAAGCTCCGAGCTGGAGGGTAGCTTGAGAGCTGGGGCCTCACTGTCTGTAGAGGGCCCTCCAGAGGGGAGCAGCTTGTGGGCCGCACCCCCAGGGGCTTGGTGGTGCTCTTTGATTGGCGCTCATCACCTTGTATGGGAGACTCCTGCATACCTGTTACCTGACTCATCCCTCAGCTCACAGAGCATGTCCGACCTGGCAGCCTGTGTGAGTCCACTGTGCATCCCTCCACTCCCCACTTCTACCGGGAACTGCCAGAGAAAGAGTGTGAGCTGGAATTTGGTGAGGAAAGGAAGGAAAGTATCTGGGAGCTTGAAGGAGGTGTCGAAGTCGCCCAGCAAGAAGAGGGCACAGGGGTGGGCTCTCTCCCAGGTGGACCAAAGAGCTCATACTCCCTGGCTCTCTCCGCCGACTGGCCCCCTTTCTGTTCATATAGACAGTGTTCACACATCAACCTTCACCACAAGGTCATGTGCTGTCCCAGAAGCTCACATCCCAGGGCCCGCCTGGCAGATAAGGCTCCTGTGCCAGCAACAATGGCAGCCAGGCTGGGGCCAAGTCTCCCTGGACTCAGAGCCCTGGTGAGGGACTGACCGGCATGCTGACCTGCGCCTTCCCACCTTCCTTTGCATCTTTCAAGGAGTTAGTGAATGGATGGAGGGGCACGTTGAGGCCCGAGACAACAGCCTTCCTGTGGGTTGGTGGGTGGTGGGCAGGGTTCCGGGCCTGCAGCCTGAAGAGAAGTGATGCCCCCGGAGGACAGGTGGCCGCAGCCCCTGGTGCGGCCTCAGAGCAGAGCCTCTGGGTGGAGTCAGCTCACGGGGCCTCTCATTCTCTTCCCACCCAAGCATCACACAGAGGCCAGCAGCAGCTGCGAGATGCCTGACGAGGAGGCTGTGCCTGGCGCAGTTTCCTCACAGGACACTTCTAGGAGGGAACCCGTCAAGGCATCGTCTTTCTCTCCTCTCGGCCGGAGCACGGTGGGAAAGTCTGCGCTATGTGCGGGCGCCCGGCCTCTTCCTGTCTGACACCATCTCCCTGGGGGCAGCAACTCCAGGGACTAACTCTGCAGACACCCGAGCACTGCTGGTGTCTTTCCCGCACACCTGGGGCCCAGGTGAGGGGAAACTATGCGACGACTCATGAAGCAGGTGGAGCTGGTGTTGGCAGCCACATCCTGGCCAAGGGTGCTAATGGCTTCTAGTAGGAACACGAATCCAGCCCCATACTCAGGAAAGTCCTGGTCCTGAGCTCTGGTCTACAGGAACAGCCCCCCACCCCAATGCCAAGCTCCACTTGTGCTGCAGGGGGTTTTTAGGAGGTGAATAGATTGCTTACACCTCTTGCCTGGGGCCCCACCCTATTTCTTATGTCTCCTAATATTGTTCTGTCTGTTTTTTTCCTGAGTTTAACACTTGACCTTGTCTACCTTATCTCCTGCATGCCCTCCATTACTGACTTCCCTGACTTATTGCTCCTCCCCTGCCTGGCCCGCACAGGAGAACCAGTTTTGACCAACAAGGTGGGAGTGACCACTCCCAGCTGCATTTGCAGACAGGCTGCTGTGTTACACGTGTGTGTATGTGTGTGTGTGTGACATATACCTTTGCCCTCACTCTTCCTGACCGGAGGACAAGAAACACCTGGGGACGCAGCCTGTGTGGTATGGCACTTGCAGAAATGGATGGCAGGGCAGCACGACACAGGAGCCGGCCCCCACGTGGCACCTTGGAGCCTCTGAAGCAGCCCTCGGTGGCTGTCCTAGTGTTCCTGTCAGGTGAGAAAACAGTCTGCATTTGGTTAAGTTATCACGGTCGGTTTCTGTTACATTCGGCCGAACTCAATCCCAATTGAACAGCAGTCCTGTCCCTTTGTCCCCAAGTTTGTCAGAAATAGTGCCTCAGGGGTCCGACTGCCATGGGCTCAGTTGTGTCACCTCCCAAATTCACATGTCCAGGTCCTGACTCCCAAGAACTCAGAATGTGGCCATATTTGGAGATAAGGCCTATAAAGAGGGAATGAAGTTAAAATGAGGATTTTAGATTAGGCCCTAATCCAACGGGGCTTGGGTCCTTGTAAAAAGGGGACATTTGGACATAGGCATATGTCAGAGTGGGGAGAATGTGCAGACACAAGGAGAAAGTGGCCGTCTACAACAAAGAGGGAGGTTCGGAGCAGACCCTTCCCTTGTGGCCCTGAGGAGGAACCAACCCTGCCGACACTTTGACCTTGGACTTCCAGCCTCCAGAACTGGGGGGGAAATAAGTGTCGTTTCAGCCACCTGGTCTGTGGTGCTTCGTTATGGCAGCCCTATCAAATTATACGGAGATATGCAGTCCCTCCCCCGGCATCTTGTCCTCTCTCAGCAAGGGGCGGAGCAGTCAGACCGCGAGCATCTGAGTCACTGCGGTGCCTGTTAAAAATCGGGCGAGATTAGGAACCTGTATTCTCACATTCTCCTTTGGTGTGTCTTACATTCACTATAGTTTACTTCTTTAAGGCCTTACACATCAAAATGAAATGGAAGAGAGCTGAGCCCTCCCCAGGCAGGTTGTGGGGAGAGTCTTTGGGGTCACGGGAAACACTAAAATGAGACCAGGAGAGGGAGGCACCGCAGAGCTGAGACCCCCAAGGTGGGAGAGAAATGGGATGTTCAGGGGTGCTGATAATGTAATATTTTCAGCCAGCATCTGTGTTACACTTAGTTAACACTGCCTATTCTACCTTCATTATCTAATTTAATCCTCACCTGCAAGGATTACAGCTGAGATTACAGGTCCCCTGCAACCCTGGGAGGAAGTTAACATTTTACTCTCTCCATTCCACAGAAGACCTGAAGTGTAGACCCTAGAGAGAGCATGTGCAAGTGTCGGGGTCTCTGTGGCTTTCCTGGATGGCTAGGAAGCCCCGACAGGAGCCCCAGCTGACCTCCTGCCACAGCGCAGGCAGCCCAGTCCTCCAGAAGCCCCTCAGCTCTTGCCAGCATCGCCCACGGACTCATGGGAGGCAGAGGAGGAGGAGAGTGAAGGGGGCATGGAAAGCTGTTCCTTGGGAGAGTCCTAGGCTGGAGGGAACCTGGGAAGGGGGAGACTTTTTCCCTTCTGTTTGTGTATGTAGAGCCCACTTTCGAAGGAGAGTCTCTGGCTATTAGGGTGAAAAGGAAACCACCTGCAGGTCATGCAGATGGGAAGAGATGGGGATGGGGCTCCAGGTCTTATCGCTCATTCTGTCCCTTAAAGAGGTACTCTCTCGCCCCAACCTCCCCGTGACCACTGGAGGTGTGTGGGGCGAGGTGGGACGTCAGCCTGGAAACAAGCGCTCTCCCTGCATCTGCGTGTAGCAGTGAAGAGCCAGCTAGAGCTGATGGCTGGGCAGGAGCGGCTCAAGTGCTGCTGAGGCCATGCCGTCTGGGCTGGGGGACCCCAGCTCTGCTGGAGGAGTCAGTCAGTCGGTCTGTCTGTCTATACATCTGCCCTGATCTCTTACCATATGTATTTGAGGCTGCTCAGTCACTTCCCACAATATAAAAGAATGAAATAAATTTTCAAGGGAGTCATTGGGTGGAGGAGAAAAACAGAGGGAAACATGGGAGGAAAAGTAAAGGGGAAGATGAACTTGCAGACCATCAGATGCGACGTCAACCCGGCCTACTGCCCTGCACTGCTCCAAGGTGCAACGCCAGCCTCCGCACAGCCCGACGAAGGCAGGAGAGAATACGGGCACAAAAGCCAGTACTTCGTAGTGGCAGGAACAGGAAAAAGAATGCTGCTATCAGCAGAAAGACAGAACAGCTTTTCCTGATGACGAAGTCTAAGAGGGACTTCTCCCATGGATGTTCATGAAGACGCCAGGCTGCGAAGGGACATGGTCTCGGAAGTACCCAGCAGTGACATTTGTTGGACTATTCATCTGAGCTTCTCGGTGGCAAAATACCAAAGCACGATATAAAAAAATGCAAACTGGGTCTGAATAGGAAGCATTAGGATGGTGTTCTGAGCGAAAGGTAGCATTTAGACTTCTCCAACAGTCTTACATTTGAAGGGTCACACACCCTCTGAAAAACAATTGAAAATTTCCCCCCTCTGCACATAAGCGCACGTATGAATGAACGACAAAACTTCATGTGCAGTTTCAGAGTGGGGCTGCGGGCAACTCACACTCCAACAGAGCATCCTACTGGAAAGGCCATCTGAAATGTTGCCAGATTGAGAGACTGAGCTTCATATTCTCTGCCGCTATTTCCTGTACCCCTTCCAGTCTTCTTTCGGGAGTCGGCTGCATAAATGGATTCTCCCACTGGAAAAGAAGCAGACAAAAAAACAAAAAAGAGATGCCTGGAATTTTCATGGACTGGAGATACTTTTCCCCATTCCTCCCATGAAGTACCACTAAGAACGCTGGTCATTATACATAGAACAGACATAAGAAAACGCTGAAAGATGGCAAGAAGAAGATAAACGTACTAGGGACCTCGGGACCCAAGGAACGATGTGGCGAGGGGTCCCTGGATTTTCTTTTTTTGCCTCAAACATCCCTAACGTGGAGTTGAAGAAACCAGCAGCCTGGAAATGCCAAATGTGTGTGACAATAAAAACAAAACACAAATTTAAAAAACTCTCAGATGAAAACCTGCTTTCTTTAGCCAAAAACCAGGAAAGGAACACCCTAGAAAGACAGAAAACTTTTAGAAAACAATGGCTGCACTTCATCCAAACCCTACAAAAACCCGTGGCCTCGTTCCTGCCCGTGCCAGCAGAAGCTGAGCGGGCAACCTAAACTTCTCACCTTGTTAAGGTACATGGAAGAGCCCCAACTTCTCTGCCGGAGCGCTGTTGGAAAAAACCAAGTAGGGGGCTGGGCCTTCATCTCAACATCCTCTGCCGAGAGGTAAGAAGCTCCACCCCACCTTGCACACTTAGTGTCAATGTGAACCATGAAGGAAAGGTGGTGAGACACTCCAGCCTCCCCCAACCAGCGAGTGGGGCCTAGCAGGGATGGGAGCTCCCTGTAACAAGGTACAGCATTCTGGGGTGTCAACAGAGGCCAAAGGAGAACCTGAACTTCTACTTTCACCTGGCAGTGATAAGATGGCACACCCTTTCCCCTCTGCCTGGGTGGCATTAAAGGAAGCTAGCTGAAGCATAAAGTTTAAGTTAAATCTGGTGCCTCGTAACATCATGCCCCAAATGGGTTTCAATAGAAAATCAACCATCATTCCAAGAACTAGGAAGATCTCAGCCTGAATGAAAAAAGACAATCAATGGATGCCAACACCAAATATGACAGAGATGTTAGAATTATCTGACAAAAATGTTAAAGTAGTCATTATAAAAATGCTTCAATAAGCAATTATTAGAACACTTGGAACAAATGAAAAACGAAAGTCTCAGTCAGCATAGAGCTATAAAGAAAAATCAAATTAAAATTTTTTGCACTAAAAAACATAATTGAAATAAACTAAGTGAGTAAGCTAAAAAGAAGAATGGAAGGAGAACAGGAAAGATCCATTCATTGGAAGATAAAACATTAGAAATCACCCAACCTGAACAACAGAAAGAAAAATATCTTGGGGGTGAGACAGATACTAAGGGACTTTGGGGACTATAGGGACAATTTAACCTTTAATTCATGGGAAGCCTGGAAGGACAGCAGAAAGAAGGCAGGGCTGAAGAAGTGCTCAGAATAGGAGTGGCCGAGAATGTACCATATTTAGCACAATACATAAACCTGCAAGTTCAAGGAGCAAAGTGAACACTAAAAAGAAGAAACCCCTCTAGAAACTCATGTTACAATACATACATCATGGACCAACAACTGCACACTAAAGGAAAGTCTCGAAAGCAGTGAAAGAGGAACAATGGCTTACTTAGAGAGAAAATCTGTGTAAGCGCCATCAGATTTCTCATGAGGAAGAGGCAAAAGGGAAGTGGCATATTTTCAAGTACTGGGGGAAAAACCCTGTCAATGCAGAATCCCATATCCAACAAAAATATCCTTGAGGAATGAAGATAAAATCAAGACAGTCTAAGATGAAGGAAACTAAGAGAATTTGGTGCCAGCAAAACTCTCCTAGAAGAAGGGCTACAGAAAACTCTATAACCACAAGGAAACAATGAAATAAGGAAAATCGGAACCTCAAGAAGGAAAAAAGCACACGTTGAGCGAAAATATGGGTGAATTTAACAGACTTTCCTTCTCTTATGTTTTCTGAATTATGTTTCATGATTGATTTAAAAAATGTAGCACTGTCTAATGTATGTTGCACAAATTCTAAATATATGTAGATAAAAACTTAAAACAATTATATTATTTAAAAAGGAGGTGAAAGAATGTAAGGAAAGGTAATGTCTCTTCATTTAACTGGTTAAATGAACATGCCAGTAGACTGTGATATTATTTCTACACATCTAGGACTATCACACACAAAAAAAGCCTACACCAAGAGATACACTCAAAACATTATAGATAAATCAAAATGAAATTCTAAAAAATATTCAATTATCAAACAAGAAATCAGGAAGAACAGAATAAATTCAAACAGAGATAACAAACAGAAAATAAATAATAAAATTGCAGGTTTAAGCTCTAGCATTTCACTAATTACATAAAATGTAAATGGCCTAAATATACCGATTAAAAGACAGAGATTGAAAAAGTGTATTAAATTAAGACCCAGCTATTATTGTCTATAAAAACTCACCTCGAACCCTGGCCAGGTGGCTCAGTTAGTTGGAGCATTGTCCAGTACACCAAAAGGTTGTGGGTTCACTTCTAGGTCAGGGTACATACCCAGGTTGGGTGTTTGATCCTCAGTCAGGGAATGTACAGGAGGTAACGATTGATGTTTCTCTCTCACATCAATGTTTCTCTCTCTCTCCTTCCTCTCTAAAATCAATATAAACACATCCTCTGGTGAAGATTAAAAAAAAAAACTCACCTTGAATATAACTACAAAGGAAGATAGAATATAAAAGAATGGAGAAATAGATATCACGCAAGCATTAATTAAGAGAGGACAGGAGTGGCTATTTTAATATTTAATAAAGTAGAATTCACAGAAAAAAAATTACCAGAGACATAGAAGGACATTATATAATGATGAAAGGCTCAATCATCCAAGAAAACTGTTTTAGTTCATTGAAGCTGTCATAACAAAATATCACAGACTAGGTGTCTTATAAAGAATAGTAGTTTTTTCCTTATAGTTCTGGAGACTGGAAGTCTGAGATCAGGGTGGTAGCTGATTGAGTGAGGGCCTCTTCTGGATTGTAGACTTCTTGCTGTATCCTCACAGGGCAAAAGAGCTAGGTGGCTCTGTGGGGTCTCATATAAAATCACTAATTCCATTCATGAAGGCTGGCCCTCATGAGCCAGTCACCCCCAAAGTGCTCACATTCTGATATCATTGGTTGCTAGAATTCCAACATGTGAACTTTGAGGGACAGAAACAGTCAGACCATAGCAAAGACACGTGAATTCTACATATACATCTACCAAGAACGGAGCTACAAAATATGTGAAGTAACAATAGAACTGGAAGGAAACACAGGCAAATCCACGATTATAGTTTGAGACTTCAATGCTCCTCTGTCGACAATTGGTAAAAAGAAAACAGCTAGGCAGAAAATCAGCAATCATGAAGAAGAACCCAACAATACCATCAATGAAAAACTCTAACCAGTGTTTATATAAAACCTCGCACCAACAGCAAAGCACACTTTCTTTTCAAGTTCCCATTTACATGTACCAATATAGACCATATCCTGGGTAATAAAACAAACTTCAACAAATTTTTAAAAGTTACAATCATAGAGAATATGTTCTCCTACCGCAATGTAATCATCCTAAAAGTCAACAGCAAAAAGATAAGCAAAATATCTCCAAACACTGGGAAACTAAACAGGACGCTTCTACATAACTCATGGGTCAAAGAGAAACTATCAACATAAATAAACATACATTGAACTGAATAAAAATCAGAACACAACATATCAAGTGTGCGTGACAGAGCTAAGGCAGTGCTGAGAAGACTTTACAGCAGTAAATATGGACATTAGACAAGAAGGACATTTTCAAATCCATAGTCCAAGCACCCATCCAAGAACTTAGAAACAGGAGACAAAAGTAATTCCAGGGCAAGCAGAAGGGAAAAATAACAAAGAGCAGAAATCAATGAAGTTAAAAAACAGAAAAAATAAAGCCAAGGAAACAAAGCTGATTCTTTGAAATGAATAAACTTGACAAACCTTTAGCAAGACTGCAAAAGAAAAGAAGGGAGGAGACTCAAAGTGCTAATATCAGGAATCAAACAGAATAGAGCGCTGGAGACTCCACAGACACACACAGAAAGGAAAAAAAATGAATACTGTAAACAACTCTGCACATATCAATTTAATGATTTAGATGAAATTAACTGATTTCTCAAGAAAGCACAAAGTACGACTACACACCCAATGTAAAATAGGAAATCTGAATAACCTATTAAGAAAATTGGAATAACTATTAAGGAAATCAAATTTATAATTTTAAAATTTCTGAAAAAGAAATCTCCAGACCCAGAGGTTTTACTAGAAAATTCTATCAGATATTTAAGAAAGAATTAAAATTAATTCTACATATCACTTCCAGAAAATAAGAGGAAGGAAGACTCTCTAATTCATTTTATTAGGCCAGTATTACCTTGATACTAGGTTGATATTACCATGGTAGCTATCGAAATCAGACAAAGTGTGAACGAAAAAGAAAGATAGAAAGAGATAAAGAAAACTACAGATTAATATCCTTAAGAATAGATTCAAAAATCCTTAACAAAATATTAACAGATAGAATTCAGCAATCTATTAAACATACATACATCATAGCCAAGTAAGGCATATTCCAGACATGTCACATACTTATTAACCAGCTAAGGAAGCCCAATTGCATAATCACAAAAATGGAAGCAGAAAAAGTATTTGACAAAATTAAATGCCTATGATAAAATCTCACAGAAAATTAAGACTAGAAGAAAACTTTCTTAACTTTTACAAAGAGTGTCTCTAAAAACCTGGAAGGCAATGTTATGTTTAATGGTGAAGGACTGAGTGCTCTCTCCCTGAGGCTGGGAACAAGGCAAGGATATCTGCTTTTATTTCTAGCCAGTGCAATAGGCAAGAAGAGGAAACAGAAGACACACAGATCAGAGAGAAGAATGACCCTATTCGCAGATGACATGATTGTCTACACAGGAAACTTATCTTTTACAAAAATGAACTTAAAATGGATCACAGACTTCTATGTAAAACTAAAACTACACATCTTTTAGAAAAAATATAAAATCTTCATCATTTAAGGCTAGGCAGAAAGTTCTTAGGCTGCAGAAAATGCACAATGCATAAGAGAGAAAATTAATAAATTAAACCTCATGAATGAACAACTTTTCTTCTGCAATAGACCCTGTTAGGAGAATAAAAGAGTAAGCTATAGAGCAAGAAAAAGTGTTTGCAAGCCATAGATCCAACAGTGGAGCAGAATCTAGATTAAATAAAGAACTCTCAAAACTCAACAGTAAAAACATAAGCAATCTAATTAGAAAATGGACAACATGAAGAGTCATTTCACTGAAGAGCATATGCATGTGGTACATAAGCACACGAGACGTTCAACATCATCAGCCCTTAGGAAACGCAAATGACACCACGATGAGAGGCTGCTATACACCTATCAGAACGGCGAAAATGAAAAGCAGTGGCAACAAGCTTTGACAATTATGCAGAGAACTGGGAAACCCATACATTGCTGATTGGTAAAATAAATGGTGCTTCCGCTCTGAAAAACAGTTGACAATTTCTTAAAAGAAAATTAAGCTTACAACTACCATACTCTGGGATGTTTGCCCCAGAGAAATGAAACATTCTGTGGACTTCTAGCAGCTGTGTTCACAATGGCCAAAACCCAGAAACACCTAGTACTCTCAACAGGCGAACTAACCAGGCAAACAAACCGTGCACCCCCACTTTGGGGACTACTGCTCAGCAGCCCAAACCAACAAACTCCAGGCACATGACACCCACATAAACGTCCAAGAACTGTTCCGAGTGAAAAAGCCCACCTATGAAGACTACATACTGAAAACTATTTCAATTATAGGATATTATTGAAGAACAGCAAATCATGGAAATGGAGAAGAGATTAGTGGCTGCCAGGGGTTAAGAGAGGGGCACTGGAAAGAAGTGGCTGTGGCTATAAAAAGGTGACATGAGGGGTCCACTGGTGATGGAAAAGCTCTGTATCCCGACCGCACCAGTGCCAATATCCTGGCTGCGATGTGGACCATAGCTGTGCATGGTGCGCCCGTTCCAGGGAACTGGGCAAAAGGCACAAGGGGATGTCTCTTATTTCTTGCAATTGCATGTGACTTTATAATTACTCAAAATAAAGAGGTTAACTTAAAACAAGACAAAGCCATCAAATCTGGTGTCTAGTATATCTAATGCTGTGTCATTGGAAGATCTCAGCCTGGAGGGCAAGAGACATCACTATAAATTCCTGCTCTGCCTATAACAACTCCTGTCATTTCAAGCAGGCCCCTGCCTTTTCTGTGCCTCACTGTCTTTGTGTGTTAAAGGAGACATTTCACCTAGATCATCTCTAGATGCTTTTCTGTTTCATTAGAGCCGGGCAGATGGGACCATGGAGGGCTGATAGAGGTTGAGTTCAATGTGGCCAGAGTGCAAAATGCCTCATGGCCTCCACAGCACTTCTCCAGGGACGCCACGGAGGCCTCAGACACCAAGGAAGGACCCCGCCGCGGACTCTGCCCTGAGACGCACCAGGCACTGTGGTAGGCACGGGGTGCGGGTGCTATCCCTCAGGTCAAGCCCCCACAATAAGCGTGGATAGCTTCATTCCCATTTCTCAGGGAGGAAAATGAGTCTTACAGAGATCGTATAACTTGGCTGTGAGCGTGCAGGTCGGTGACTACGAAGTTGTGGAGGGAGAACCTGACGTGCGACTTGCCGACTGGATGGCAAGTTACTTAACCTCTACAAGCCCGTTTCCTTACTTTTCCAACAGAGCTCTTACTTCCCTATGAAGTTTAGTTGAAATTATGCATATAAAACCTTAGTATAAAATCTGTCCATGGGGAACATCCCAAAATGTATCAAGGTACTCATCTTCACCATCATCACCATCATCACCTTAGCTGGCAAGTGGCAGAGCCAGAGGTCCAGCCTGGGCTGTTCATGTTCCAGAACTTAATTCCTGAGAGCTGCTGAATTCCCCCTCATCAGCCCCATGAAGCCCTTCCTGGTAAGATGGGAAGGGGAACAGGGAGAACAGAAGCCTCTGGTTTCAGGTACCTCGGCTCCCACCAGCTGTTCCAACTCCCCCTGAGAATAGTGAGACCCCAGAAATCAGCAATTCCACATAGCTTCTCCATCCTTCCCTCACCCACATCCCGGGCCCTCCTCCCCACCACAAATGCATACGCTTGTTTCTTAGATGAACAACAGCACCAGAGAAGGGCCTGCTCAAGGTGCAGCAGCTGGTTAAAAACTGAACCCAGGGCTAGAGCCCCAGTGGTCTCTGGGCCCTGCCAGTACCAGAAGCTGGTCTCCCAGCCGCCCAACCCCTGGTGCAGGAAGTGCCCCTGGAGTCAGAGATGCATGGAATGGTGTACGGAGGGAGACCAGCAGAGAGGGCAGCACACACAGAAGGAGCATCTTACAGACAAGAAAGGAAGTGTAGATGAAGAGGTCCAGACCTGGTTCTCAAGCCTCCATGCCATTCCAGTGATTTGATCTGAACACATCTTAGCTCCGAGAATTTTTTCCCCCTTTGGGAACACGAGACTCACATTCCCAGCTTGACTTGCTCTCAGGGCTACGGCAGAGAGAGGATGAGATAAGAACTGGGCTAATGGTTGGCAAATAGTTCCCTCATACCATCCGGTTCCCTTTTTGTTTTGATAATGGCTTTTTAATTTGATGTAGCCCATTTGTTTATATTTTCCTTTATTTCCCTTGCCCTAGGAGATATATCGGCAAAGATGTCACTATGCAAGATGTCCGAAATTTTACTGTCTGTTTTCCTCTAGGATTTTTATGATGTTCATTGCAGTGCTATTTACAATAGCCACGATTTGGAGACAGCCCAAGTGCCCATCAGTAGGTGAGTGGTAAAAACTGCGGCACATCTATACCACGGAACACTACGCAGCAGAGAGAAAGGAGGAGCTCCTGCCTTTTGTGACAGCACGGATGGGACTGGAGACTATGATGTAAGTGAAATAGGCCAATCGGTGCTTTCAAAAACCATATGATCTCACTTATAAGAGAAATCTAATGAACAAACTAAACTAATGAGCAAAATAGAACCAGAGGCACAGAGTCATGGAACAGACTGACAGCTGTAAGAGGGGAGGGCGAGGTGGGGACTGATGGAATGAGGGTGAAAGGCTTAGTCCAAGAACGTATAAGAAGGATAAATGGACACGGACGAAGGGGAGGGGACTAATTATGGAAATGAGGGCAGGCTGGGTGGAGGGGGGCAAAGGGGGAAGAAGTGAGACAACTGTAATAGCATAAATAATGAAATATTTTTAAGAAATAAAGAAGTGGGCTTATCTTTACAAACTGTGAAGGAATGGGTCCAGGTAAGGGGTTGCTGTCAGAGATCGGAACTTACGTGAGCTGACACTAGGGAACCTTGAGAACCAGACTGCAGAGTGTGGTCATGAACCTCAAGGAGCTGGGAGAGGAAAGGCTCTTGTGGGTGTGGCCAGCTCAGTTTCTGCCTGCAGGGACCACACGGTCAGGTCGACCACCATGTCCCATGAGGCCCGCCTTGGTTTGGGAGCAAGCTGAGTATAAACCGTGCTTCTGCTCAGATTATCACAGCACGTGAGGCAGAGCCCTGCACCGGATGGCAATGCCTGGGGGAGCCCTGGCCTCTGCTCTCATGGTCACAAGTGCCCCGGGCTCTCCAAGCCTCCCTCCTAGTCTTCCAAGTGGGAATAGAAACACGGGCCTCTGCAGAGCATTTGAATGGGCTTGGAAATCTGTGAAGTGCAGTCTCAGTGGAAAGAATGGCTGCTTCTGGGAGCAAAGGCACCTGGGTCTTTGATGGCAGGTGTCCACTGAGCCCACGCTCTCCCCAGTCTCAAAGGGGATTATGCTGCAGAAGGCAGAGTGCTGCCGCTCCTACTTAACTGAGTGCTAGGCTCTACTCTCCCCCACATCTTCTAATTAATAGTCAGGATTAACAGCTGCCGCAGCTGGGCCCTAGCCATCTAATCACAGCTGCACAGGCTCCTGGGAGCTCCATGCTCCCCCACCGCAGCCTCCCCACCCCTAGCGGAAAAGTGTGCAGGAGTTAAAATGACAAAAACAAGAAGAAATTCATACCCCCCCATCCCACCCCCAGTTCCTACTGGGACTAGAGTTGTGCTACCTCTCTTGTCTCTGAGATGAAAGGGGAAGGTCCCACTTTCCTGGGGCCACTCGAGGTGGGAAAGGTGACTGGAAGCCACTCTGAGATGGCATGGGGGCCAGCATGCCAGCCTGCAAGCAAGACACTTCTTGAGACAATGGATCACCTCGATAAGAATGAGAATACAATAATGACGTCATTACTGCTATGCCTAACGTTTGTTGAGTGCTTACTATGTACTAGTCATAGTCTAAGTGATTTGCACAAATTATTTACATGCACAAAAACCTAAGCAATATATACCATTATCACGCCTCTTTTATAGACCAGGAACTGAAGCACAGAGGGGTTGAGCCACTTGACCGAAGTCACACAGCTGCTTAGTGATGAAGTTGACATTTGAACCCAGGCATCCACACTCTCGCCCAGTGCACTATGACCCTGTGCAAGGAGACACAGGGGCCCCGAGGCCCCCATTGGCAACTATGTCCTCACCTTCTGAGACAGCCCCTGAGGCACATCTTCAATCCTGGGGCTCTAAGAAACACACCCTGCAAACCCTTGTAGAAAACTCTCTGCTGGTCTTGTCAGCAGTGCCTTAGGTTGTGTCCCGGGGTCAGTCCCCGTCCTGCTGGGAGCTGGGTGGAAGTCCGGGACCCTGGGATGGCTGCTGGACCTGGACCTGTTCCTGCAAAGACCCTCCTGGGGCATCTCCTCCCTCCCCCCAGGGGTCTTCCCTTCAGGCTTCACCCTCCACATCCTCAGTACAGTGTGAATCTGGGTCTGGTTTGCTCCTAACTCACCTTGCCTCCTTTCAGAGCCTCACCCAACTCCCCTGCCCATTCTCATTTTATGCGCAAACATCTGAGGACCAGCTACCATATGCTAGATGCTCTACCAGGGGCTGGGGATAAGAGCATCATATGGTTCCTTGTCTTCAACCCACGCTCTTGCTGAGCTCTCCAATTGTTCTCATGCTGCTTCTGTTCCACGACTAGGTCTCTCAGGACTCCCACTGTACCACTCAGTGGAGGTCTTCATGTTCCTCATCTGGTACTTTCCATCGCCCCTATTAGAACGGTGCCCCTCTGGAGCCACACAGTGCTAAGGGTCTGTCCCCAGCCAGCACCAAATGTTAATAATTCTGACTCATGCCACCTTGCAGACCTGCCTTCTGCTGGGTGAATCTGGTGAGCTAATTGGAGCTAAGGTGGCATCTGTCTATGGTGAGTCCACGAGGTTGCCGGGAGCCATGGATAAACACAGGATTTGGTGTCAAACAGAAAAGGGTTTAGAGCCTTCCACGGCTACTTCTTAGATGGTAGCCTCTGAGCAGGCCCCACTGATCCCGACTCCAGCCATCTGCACCCTGTGGAACCAACCGCCTGACCTGGAGTGCGAGCTGAATAAAATACAGTAGGGGTAGGCACACCCAGGATGAGGCTATGAAAGGCTGGGACTTCCATCTTGGGCACTCACTCTCCTTCTGTCTCAGGGCCCTGCCTTAGGAGCAGGCAAATTGCCAGGCTGTGAGGAGCACTCTGGAGCCCCACGTGGCGGGGAGCCCATATTTCCACCAACAGTCAGAGCCCCTGACATGCGTGAGCTTCCAGACAGATCCGCAGCTCTCCAGCTGAGGCTTGAGGTGCCCACGGCCCCCGTCAGCACACTCAGTCTTGTGGGAGACCCTGAACCGGGACACCAGCTAAGCCGTGCCCAGATCCTGATCCACAGCAACCGAGCGATAATAACCAAGTGTTCTTTTCAGCTGCTGAGATTTGGGGTAATTTGTTACACAGCAATGGGCAACTAATACGGTAACTGAGTAATTTGGGGCAACATTTTTGTTTTCTCATCTCATTACAGAAAAACTTCAAATATATTAAAAGCAGGGATTAGTATAATGAAGCCCTGCGTGCCCATCACCCAGTTTCAACGATTATTCACACATAGCCAGTCTTGGTTTCTCTCTGTCCCCAGTGGGCAAATCATTGAACTTTTCCTGGCCTGTATTTCTTTTTCTGTAACACAGTGTGCTTTAAAACATCTGCCCCTCAGTGGTGACCAGGATGAATGCCGATGAAGTGACTAGGGAGGTGGTGTGTGCGATGTATGAGATCAGTGAATGCCCGCTTCCACCCTTGCTCCTTTCCAACTTTGACAACTGAATTTGTGCCTCCAGAGGCTTAGTCTAAAGCGGTGACCATGCAGGCATCTTCAGACAACAGGTGAGTGGAGGTGACCCGGCCACCCCATGAGGACAAGAGCCGGGCACAAAGGCTTTGTTCAGACTCCTCGTGCACGCATCATCGTGGACTTAGCATGGTGATATCCTTTTCTTATCTGCTATCTGTGGGGTGACAGGTCTTTAGAATGACTATCCTGCCAGGACTGAATCCCAGATGACCATACTATGGTCCCTTGTCCTTAGAGAACACAAAGTCTTAGAGGGTAGATTCACACTTTAGTAACCATGACAACACCTTTCTCGTTGAGCAGCAGAGGTCCACATCAAGCTCTAGGAGACTGTCAATCACACGCGGGAAGAAATGCTCCATCAGTGCACTTGGAATGATATAAGGGAGAAAGTGATGTTCAGATTACAGGGCAGATGTTGCAGGAACAAACAGAAGGTGCCCACACAGCCCCTTGAACCTGAGAGGGGTTGCAGCAGGCAGCACGGCAGAGGAGTGGGGCAACGAGGTAAGAGCAGAGGCAGCAGGACACTCTGCTCCACGGACAGGCTTGAGGTGAAGACCAAGCGGGAGGGAGGCCGGGTGGAACGAGGATTCCTCAGGCACGTGGGTGGGCAGAGAAAGAACCCTAGGAGGGACAAACAAATGGAAACGCAGGAGAGAAGAAGTAATGGACGAAGCCAAGTCCGGAAGGTGCGGTGACAAGTTAAGCTGGGGACAAGGTGCAGCAGCGTGAGGAGTCCTTTTCTCTGAACATGGTGAAAAACCTGCAACATTGATGTTTTTAACATTCCTAAAGGATTTCACGTTCTCGATTAGGTGGGAGGCGGGGCTACCTGCTGAAGTGAGGACGGAAGTGGCTACAAGGAGAGTCCTTCACCCTGGACAGAGGGTGACTCGGTTCATTGGGTCCCATCCTTCTGGGTCAGCTGCTGTGAGCAACGAGAGGCGGCATGTTTGATGGGCTGGTGGGTAGGAAGGGGTGTGTTTGAGGCCTGGGGCCTCCCGGGGAGGGAGCTAGGGGAAAGTGATCAGGTGGGCACTTGGGGGTAGGTGTTGGTGGCACGTGGACACTGCCAGGCTGAAAGGAGGGAGAGGCGTCAGGAGTAAGATGGAGGAGGGCTACGTGCAAACCCCATTTTCCCCAAAGCTGATGTAAAAACACACTTTAAGAGTGAACAAAGGGGAAGATGCTGGGACCATTTCTAGGGCTAGTGACCTCTGGTGACAACAGCCCATCCCATCTGCAGAAGTTGTGTGGCGTGAGTAGGTGACAGGGAGTGCAGGCCACCATCTCCCACAATGCCTTTTCCTCAGCACTCTGGCACAGATGAGCCCAAGACGCTTTATAACTTTCAATCTTCTTTTTATGATGCTCAAAACTTGTTGCCATCTGCTATGCAGGGCTTTAATGCAAATCTGTTTGCTTTTATGGTTTCAATTAACCTAATAATAAAGTGGGGCAGGCAGGCTCCCGAAGACTCTTCTCCTCCCACCCACTTCCAGGCAAGCGTCCCCGCCTCCTCCCCCAAAACTAAAGACCCTGATGGTCTCATCCTGCAGCTGGAAATCCTTCCCCATGTTAACCACATCCTGTCTGCACCAAATTAACCAAATAAACCTTTCTTGTCCCTGTCATCATTGCAGCTGGGGACATCCTTAGGGAAGAAATTCATTGCCCGAGGCCCAATCCAGGGTTAGCATGACAGATGCTACTGTAGTGCAGAGGTTCCTCGGGCTGTTGGTGCTTCCCAAAGCATGTGTAAGGGGAACTTGTGTACCTGGGACTGACACACGCCTTCTGACCTGTACTTCACAGCAGGGGCACCTTGGGCAGCCGTCTGAGCCCCTCTGAGTCTAACTTCCCTGTCTTGTAACAAGAGGATGATTATCATCTTGCACACACCTTGCAGAGTGTTGTGGGGTTAATTTAAGCACCTGATTCCTAAGAGGTCCCCTTCCGCTTTCGGTGGGAACTGGGGCTGGTTAGGAAGATGTGTTTAGGATGACTAATGACTTCCAGAGACTCAGGCCTTTCAGTGCTGAAACTCAAAGTCCTGGGCAAACCGGAAGGAGTTGGCCGTCCTGTGTCTCCTAGCAGAACTCCACAGGGAAGCAGGCGAGGAAGGACCTCAGTCCCAGAATCCATTCTCTTCCTTGCTGTGACTTGCTTAGATAGTTCACAAGGCTTTGAGTATAGGGTTTGAAATATAACATTGTTCTTCTCACTTTCTTTCTGAAGTATAATTTAAAATAACATTAAGACCCCTTGCATTTGCCTATTGTCTTGCATATAGCACCAGCTACATTTCGCACTTGGAAGACTGGACCCCGGCAAGGTTGGGAAAGTGAACCAAGGCCAGGTAGCAACACAATCACAGGGATCCCAGATGTAAGGGGTCACTTAGTTGTTCTTTCTCCATTTGCTCAACTCTAAAATGGAGCTAAAATACTTACCTTTTTAAGTGTGCGAGATGATGCATTTGGAGTACTTTAAATTTTGTTGTTGATCCATTAAATGGTGGTACCAGCTCAGTATCGTTTTAAGCTAAGAAACTTGCTCTGTGTTTCTATAAAAAGGTCTCACATTTGGGCTTAGAGGCTCGTGCACCCTTTCTTTGGATATGACTATCTTGGTATTTTCTGCACTTGTTTGATTAGGCAGGTATTAGTCGGCATTTTTCATGTAAACAAAGGCTTCTATTATAATTTCCAGATTAGCTTCTCTTGAAGCACAGGTGAGATTCAGCCTCTAGTTAAATCATTCATTCGTCCATTCAGTTATTCACTCCATGAATATTTTATTGGGCTTCTTGCTCCCAATGTAAGTTCCCTAGTCTAAACACTTCCTGCTCTCGTCCACGATACATTGGTCTCTGGTTTCGAAGTTGGAGTCAGTTTTGGGGTCAGAGGCTCTGGCCTGCCAAAGGCAGCACCTCTGGAAGGATGCTGTGGGGAGCGCGTTGCGTAGCTCTGGGAGCAGAGGTCACACGCTGCGGGCCCAGTGCCCAGGGCCCACAGCACTCGTAAGGACCCTCAAAAACGTTTTAATTTCTCTTAAAATAAGGAGAAAAATCAATAATCATTATAATCCAGACTATGCTAGATCTGTCTTTATATCAACATAGTTGTAAGATATAATTATATACAGGTATATAACGTATATACAACATATATTTAATCATATTTCAAGATATACTTGATATAAGTATAAATTATATTTACACTTATTATATTATTAGTATTTTTAATGGAGAAACAAGTCCATGATAGCCAAATGCCTCCGGCCCATAAAAGCCAATGCAGCCCTGAGTCACTGCCATCTCGGGGCTGGAGGTCCAAGGGCGATGTGGTCAGCAGAGTGGACAGCTTCGGGAGTAATATCTGGCTTCCTAGAAATGCGAGGAGCATGAAGGCTGTAGAATGAATGAAAGGAATGAGTGAATGAACCAACGAAGGGACAGAAAACCATTTATGAAGATGCAAGGATGACTCAGTTGTCAGGGTCTGAAAGTAGAGATTTAATGTCCCCAAAATTCAAAGGGAGAGTTGACCTTCTGTGCTCAGGCTCAGCTAGAACTGTTCCCATGCGTCTTACCCCATCCTTCTTAACCAGACGTAAAGCAGCCTTTTAAAAACTGTACTCCGAAGTTGGTATTTAAAGATCATATCTCTACAAGACTCTTCAGCCACTTAACTGAGTTGTGTGTATAACACTAAATCAAATTAAAGAGAACCAGCCCTAAGGCTAGTATGTGCCAAACCCTGGGCTTCCAGCTCCAATCTGTGCCTTTCCATAACTGGAGGCTGCCTTTTGGGAAACATCTCCTCCTTAGATTTGTGGAAAAAAACAAGCAAACAAACAAATGTCAACCCATGGTCCTTGGCACTGGTTCAATACCAACAAGAAGCCCCAGCTTGGGATGCAGTAAAGAAGGAGACTTGACTTAGTGCCAACAGCTCAAGAGGAACACAGCGTGGCTGTGAACACAGCGTGGCAGTGAGGAGGCCCTGGGGCCAGGCCCCTTTCCAGCTAGGCAGCTCAGCTCCCGTGAGATGTCTTCAGTCTCCAGTGGAAAGTGCGCTCTTCCAGCCAGTGGGGAGATGGCTTATACAGACAGAAGCCCCTGCCCCTGGTCTCTGATTGGTCAGAATAAAGCTGATCTGATTGGTCAGAGCTCCCATTGATGGGGAAAGTCTCAGTCCTATTAGTTGAAACAGGACTCCAGGACCTCCTTTATCAGGGCTGGCTCAGCCGGCAGACACACAGTGCAGGCCCACCGTCTGGTGCAGAGGCTTCTCTGTGAAGTGCAGTTTGTGTGAGAGGCCCTGTGCAGAAGTGGCTGCTAGGCCTGCTTGTTTGTTTGTTTGTTTGTTTATCCAGTTAGCCACCAGGAGCCCTTCTTAGTCCTCAGGGTCCGCACAAAGTAATGTCAATACACAACCCCCAAATGACACCACTCATATTTTCTGAAACCCGTCTGTTAAAATTCATAGACCCTTGTTATAAAATGATGTATTTAGATGAGGAACAAAAAGTGAAGGCATTTGTTTTCTAACCAGGGATGACTCCAAGACAGGGGCAAAGGGCCTATCAACATGAAGAGTTGTCTTTGTTGCTGTTTCGACATTTGGGACCTCTCCCTCTGCTGCTGTGAGAATCGTTCATTCACCCTCTCCCCATCTCTATCTGGAAACTTCCTAAATGCCAACCACCCCAGGGGACCAGGGTCTCTGGTGCTGGTTTTCCTGCTTTGCCCTGCTCCCCTCATAGCTGCCTCCTTCTTTCTTCCACACCCACACACACTCCCTCCCACTCTGTTACCAGCCATATTTAATAAAATGTAGACACCCCAGAATGCCATGGTGAGTGATGGTAACATCTCTGATGGTAACAAGACATTGAAAGGGACACATTAAAGCTAATGGATAAATAGACCCATTTGCACTAAAATGCAACAGTAAATAAGCAACTTCAGAAGAGAGAAGGGCAGGGGCTGTTTGTTCTCATTCCTAGTAAGAGGTAGAGATGAATTGGGTGCAAATTGAGATCCAATAGGTGCTGGCAGTAACAAATTAAGATCTATAAAACTTGGGGAGAGTTTAATGAGTTATGCTGAACAGATGCAAGAGAAATTGGCTTGGGAGGGAGGCCTCAGAGAGCTCGGTGACCTTCCCATGCTTGAGCACGCAATGTGTCTCTGCCTGTCGTGGGTTTGGTAAATGAGTGCTCACCTTTTCTTTAGGAGCCCTTATTGGGCTAGAAGTCAACAGGCCACCTTTGTGGTTTTCCTCTGCCACAATCTCCAAAATCTTAACTAAGAACATCCTCTCCTTTGCCATGTGCCTCAGTGTTGTGATCCCGACAGTGGGAGTAGTCACGTCATCCTTCCCACCTTAAAGTTTTGTAAGGAGGATGAATGTGCTAATAAAGGTGAAAGAACCATCGAAGTAGGGAAAAGGTCCTAGGGTTTGGGAGACAGCTCTAATAGGAGCCAGCCATGTGACGGAGCTTGGGCTACTTATTTTACCTCTGGGGGCTTAAAGTTTCCTCACCTGTAAAATGAGGAGCTTGGACTCATCAGCGGTTTTCAAACCTGGCTGCACCTTGGAATCACTTGGGGAGCTTTTAGAGAGTCATGACACCGGCGAGGGAGGGCGGGGAGCTCTCAGGCATCAGTCACTTTAGCGCTCCCCAGCGATTTTCCTGTTCAGCCAAGGTTGTGAACCGCTGGACTAGATGATCTCCAAGGCTTCTTCCCCTCTAACGTTCTGTGAGGCTGTACGTTGTTTAACAATTGCTTCAGATATATTGGCCTTGATCCAGAGCCATTCCTACCTGAAGGGGAAATGTCTCAAATAACAATAGAAAGCCCTGGCTAATGTGGCTCAGTGGATTGAGTGCTGGCCCGCTAATCAAAGGGTCACTGGTTTGATTCCCAATCAGGGCACATGCCTAGGTTGTAAGCTGAGAGCCATCTCATCGATGTTTCTCTCACACATTGATGTTTCCCTACCTCTCTTTCCACTCTCTAAAACTAAATAAATAAAATGTTTAAAAAAAAAACAATTGAAGGTGGCAGAAGGGTGAGCCATGAAGTGCGTGCTGGAATGGCACATGCCATCTGCTTCAGGGCCATGGTCTCTATAAGAAGCTGGCAGAATAGCTGGCACACTTACAGCCTTTGTTTCAGTGTTTTTCCTTAGCAACGGATGGACTTTTCAATGCCAGAATCATATAGTCTATCAACTTTTGAGATTGGTTTTATTCACTCAGCATAATTTCCTTGGGGTCCATCCGAGTGGCAGCCTCTGTCAGTGGTTAGTTCCTTCATATTGCTTGAGTAGTACTCCATGGAAGGGATACACACAGTTCGTTTATTCACTCGTCAACAAACACTTGGAGAGGTTTCGGGTTGGGGCTACTATGAATAAAGCTGCTATGGACATTTGCGTATAGGTGTCTGTGTGAGCGTTAAGTACCGCACTTCGGGAGATGAACACCAAGGAGGCGATTTCTGGGTCATAGGGTAAGGGCGTGTTTAACTTTGTGGGAAAGTGGCAAAGGTTTCAGGAGTGGCCACACCATTTTATGTTCGCACTAGCACTGTGTGAGGAATTCAGTTTTTCTGCACGATCACCAGCATCTGGTGTTGTCACTGTTGTTTATTGTCGTCATTCTGATAGGTGCGTAGTGAAAGCTTGTGTGGTTTTAATTTACATTTTCCTAATGGCTAATGGCGTTAAACATCTTGTATGATTTCAATGATTTGAAATGTGTTGAGTTTGTGTGGTTTGTTTTGCTTGTTTTAGTGGTCCAGGATGTGGAATGTTCTGTGGGCGCATGAAAAATTATTGCATTCTGCTGCTGTTAATTGGCATTCTGTGTATGCCAATTAGAGCCTGTTGATTGGTTGTGATGCTTATTCTATATCCTTCTTGATACTCTATCCAGTAGGTCTGCCAGTTACGAGGAGCAAGGTGGTGAATCTCCCCCTAGAACTGCAGAGCAGATTGTCTGTTTCTCCTTCCTTCTCCGTCAAGTTCTTGTTTCATGTGTATGTGCCTCTGTTGTCTGGTGCACACACACTTAGATTTGTATGTCTGTATGGGTGGAGTACGGGTTGATCCCTTTACCATTAAATAAAGTATTTCTTTGTCTAATGGTTTTCTTTGCACTGAAGTAGATTTTATCTAATATAATATACTAGTTTATGCAACATGCCAATATATTTACATGACATATGTTTACACAGCCTATTAACATATTAACTCATATGATGTTATTGAAATGATAGAATTCTGGAGAAGGATAACAGAGTATGGCTGCCAGGGCTTAGAAGGGAGAAGTGGGGAGGTGGCTGTGGCCATAACAGGATGAGGAGTCCTTGTGATAGGGCAGCCTGTATCGTGACTCCGGTGGTTTGGGGACCTAAATCTGGACATGTGGAGTCGGCACACATTATGCACAGCGTAAAACCACACCCACACGCACATGAATGTCCGGGACACTGGCGAAATCCGAGTAAGTTTGATCAGCTCTCTCTGTGTTAATTTCTTAGTCACGATACCATTCTACAGCTTGGCAAGATGTTGCCCCTGGGGGAACCTGGATGAGATATAAACAAGTTCACTCTATATTACTTCTCACAGCTGCATGTGCATCTCAAAATAAAAAGTTAAAAATAACTGGAATTTTTTTCCTGCTTTAGTGTATCTTTGAAGTTTTCCAGAGTAATGTGTTTTGAAAAACTGATGGGGTGTTAACATAAATCCTGCCTCTTTGCATGTTCCTGTCGTGTTTTCCCCACTCATTTGATGCTATAGAAGCATATGAAGACATTTGGCTTGGACCTTGTGCCTTTACTCCCAGCCATTTAAACATTTTATACTAGAATCCTACCTGAACTTCTACCAAACCTCAAGGTGCCCTCGGCCCAGACAGCCCCCTTCCCCAAACGTAGGCTTGGGTTGGAAGGAGACTCCCCGGGGGCCTTGCAGCCACGATCACCCCCTTTGGAGCTGTGATCATACGTGCTCCCTCCTGGCCTGGCCTTCCTACTCTCCCTCCCAGACCACGTGCACCTGTGGAAGGAACCTCAGGATTCAGAGCCTGAGGATCTGGACTGTCGACCAAGCCTCCTGCTGAGTCCAGATTGGGGCAAGTCACTGGCCTCTGAGAGGACCTGCTTCCTCATCTATCAAATGAGGGTGTTGAGCAACGGCCACACAAGGTAGCCCCAAGAAGCCAATGCGAAGGCATGTCCAAGCGCCTTATAAACTGCAATGTGCTGTGAAAAAGCACATTGTAGCCATCCTATTTTTGTGTGTATTTAGAGCTTTTTGTCATGACTCTTCTGAAAAGCTACTGACTTCCTTAGGATGCGCCCAGAGCCTGGACAGTGCTTGTTTAACTATTGCTGGCTCTCACTGCCCATCTCCCCAACTCACGTGTTTGCTCGGTCACAGCGATTTTCCACCAGCGTGCCACATGGGTTTTTGAAACATGCAACACCTAACTATCCAGTCAGGGGCCCTGACCTCTTTTCCCTTAGACTGTTAAATAATATTGACAACAGCCAACACAATAGCAGTCCAGTGTGAATGAATCCAAATTGTACTTATTCCTTGTCAGATCAGCAAAAACTCTGTTTTTTGGGGGGCGCCACAGAAGTTTGGCAATTAGTTTACGTGTGTGGTGAGATGAATAAGGCTGAAAATCGCTGCTCTAGAGGGACAAAGACATGGCTTCTGCTTTGGAGCAATTGTGGCAAAGCACATCCTCCTCAAAGTTGTGCTTAGAGGTTGAAAAGGGACTCCAGGCCAGGCTCACCTTGCAGAAGTAGGTGCTGATCTCGGACCTCATGACTTTCCTGAGTGAAAAAGGAAGGCCCAGTAGGAGGCGCTGGACAGCAGGCAAAGCAGGAGAGAGAGGCCCTCTCAGGAGGGTGGTGCTGAGTCTGGAGAGATACTAGGTACTGTCCTTGGGGAAGCCTGAATGTGCCCTTGGACAGAGGCAGTGAGGATGAGGAAGGTCAGGAGACGTGTCCCCGGTAGCCCATCCTGCCCCTCCCTCCATGGAGAGAGAACAGCTCCTGTGCTTTCTTCAATGTCCCCCCCCCAGGTCCCCCCCCAGTCCCTTCCCTCTGCCCTCCCAGACACCGGGCTGTACCACTCTTGCCGTCCAGTAAGCTCTCAGTGCCTTTCAGTGCTCTCGCTTTCACATCTGCCTCTCTCTTGCCGGGAAGTTAACACAGGTCTGCTGAACGAATGAATAAATAATGGGAAAGGCAGGAAAGGGGAGCAGGACAGAGGAGAGCAAGGGGAGCTGTGAGTCTCGGTGACCGGAGAGTGGCATGCAGGGGGGAGCAGCCAGCTGGGTTTCCCAGCCCCCAGCCCCTCTCTTTCTCCCTCTTCCTCTCAGATCAGTAGTTTCCTGAGAAAACAGGAGGAATGGGTCACTCGTGAAGTGAACGGTTTGAGAGCATAATTAGCGGTGACAACTACCAACTCCTCACACCAGGGGCCTGGAAAGGCAGCTGCACACATGGGACCCCGAGTGCCCACCCCTTTGTCCCAGGAGCCCTCTGCTGTGAGGTACCCCGGGCCCCATGTCCTTGCTTCTTGTACTGCTGTAGGGTCACCCTCCAGCCTGCCCACTCAGAGTCCTCCTGCTGTGCCCTTTGATGGTCAGCTCTGGTCTCTCTCCAAGCCTGAGGCTGCTTGCTCCCTCCGGTGACAGTGTGGTCTTACCAGCAACCTATCAGCTTCTTCTTTAGGGACTGAATGGAGCCCTTTTTCCCCACGCTAGGGGTCTGCTCACATAGGCAAGTGCATTGACTAAAAGCACAGTTCTAGGTTTAAATCCTGATTCCACCACCGGCTGACTTGGTGACCTCAGGCAAACGAAGTAACTCCTCTGGGCCTGCTTCTTCCTGCCACAGGAGCTAAACATAGTACCTGCTCATTGGATCGATGTGAAGACTGCCGCAGCTGATGGAGGTGAAACACCACCCGGGGCTCTTGACAGAGTGAGCACTCAACAAACACCAATTGCGTGATCTTCATGATTGTTAGTGACGCAGGGCCCAGAACCTCCATCACTGCCTCCACTGACTGAACATCCTGTTGGGGACAGTGATAACCTAGGTATCCCCTAAGACGTGCCCTCACAACCAGGTCAACCTCCCCAGAGGTGAGCATTCTGGCCTATGGGCCACACCACTGACACTGGTTGTGAGACCCCCCAAAGTCGTTCACTGACCCAAATTACAATGAGGTCAAAAGAATATCAGGCCCAAATCAAGCAAAACTCAAAATATTTAGCCCTTCCCCTCCTCACCTTGTTCCCCCAGCACACACTCACAGCCCCTATGGGAGGCAAACGGGGGCAGAGAGGTCAGGCAGCAGCCACCACAGGCCGTGCGCACGCCCCCACGTGAGTGTGCACGTGGACAGATGGGGCAGGACAGAGCGGGAGGAGGCCGTGTCCCTGTGCCCTGGTCAAGGTAAGGTGATCCGAAAGGCCATGTGCCAGGACAGACTTCTCTTTTAGGGGTGTGGGCAGGAGCCAGACGCTCAGAGAAACCTGCCAGCATGTGGACTCAAGTGCGGGGTGGCACTGCCGTGCCCCCTCAGACACCTGGCAGCCACCTGTGAAAGAGGAGAGGCAGCAAAGCTTCCTCCCTCCTGCCTGTCTTCCTGCTCTGGACGAGATGCAGTCCCAGGCTGGCCCCTGACTACAGGCGCTGCTTTCCATGGCAACCCAAGATGCTCCACCAAGTCAAAGCAAGAATTACAGTCACTTGTGTAGCCTGGGGCAGTGCGTTAAAGGGGAAATCAGCTCCACATTAAAGGGAAATGCGTATTTGTTTTGAAATGTATTTAAAAGCTCTGGCTGGTTAATTATTTAAGGACCAGTGGGTATCTCAGCTACCATGGAAACCTCTGGCTCTGATTCCTTCCTGGACCCAACAGACATCCCTTTCAACAACACACACAGGCACACTCTCACACGTTCACATACACTCACACATACGCACACTCACATGCATGTGCACACACATTCATATACATTCACACAAAATACACTCTCACATGCTTGCACATACTCACTTGCTCACACATACACACCCACACATGCTCAGACATACACACACACAGGCACGCCAAGACACACTCACACACATGCATACACTCATGTGCGCTCAGGGCCTCTCAGAGCCCTGAGGAAAGGCCCACCTGAGTGCTGTGTTTCTCTGCTCTCACTATGTATGAGGGGCTCAGAGGCAGCCACAAGGAGAGGAGGAACCCCATGATTTTTGCGAGGTGCCCTGGGGACATCCCCTCCAGTCCCTTTGATTCTTTGCAAATAGAACATGGCACAGCCTGTCTCCCTCCCTTTCTAAACCACAGGCAGGCACCATTATTAACAGATTGTGCCACTGACTGTGCCATCCCCTTGCCAGAAAGTTCAAGGGTAAGACAATGGACCAGACACACTGGGCACTGGGGTCCTGACTAATGTCACTTATGAACTGTGTGACCTGGGGCAAGTTCCTTAACTCCTCTGAGCCATAATTTCCTCACCTAACAAATGGGGATCACAACGGAAAATCACCTTTTTGTTTGGATGATCTCTCCTGTCACTTCTATCCTCATTTGCTAGATGACAAGGAAGCCCTGGTTTGCAAATGATGAGGGACATCCCCACAGCTACACGCAGGAACCTAAGTGGCTCACCGCCTACTCTCTACCTGTGGATCATGGTGAGGACTCAAGCAGATGTCCCTGCACACAGAGAGCAGGTCTGCTCTCTCCTCCTGGTACCCATCTTGTCCTGAGGATCTGGATGGATGCCCTGCACTCAGGCAAGAGACAGGTGGACTCTCGGGCTGGCTACAGGGGAAAAGGCCCTGGCTTGGAAGGCTCTCCCTCCAAAGGAGCCTTCCCAGAGCCAGAGTAGCTCCTCTCGGGCGTCCCTGCACTGCTGTGGCCCTGCACCACTGAACTATGTAATTGCATATTTATTCCTCATGGGTCTTGAAATATTAGAGCCCAGTGCCTAATCCCAGGGCTTCTGCATTGAAGGTACTGCCATGTGACTACAAAATAAAAAGACAAATAGTGTGGCCAGGGCTGCAGCCCATACTGCTTGGCTTAATTAATGGGAAACTTGATTAAGAGGAGACAGGGAAGAGTCAAACCTCTGGTGCCCGGCCTTCTCAGGGGCTCCTTACAAGGACAAGGATGCCTTTCCAATAAATCATGTATCAGGGATTATGAAATGTCTCTCATCATCACCGTGTGTGCGTGCCCCTGGGGTGATTTTGTGCTTAGCTAGCAGGCAGTGGGGTGGGGGTGGAGCCACTTGGCTGGGGCAAAGGCTAAGATGATGTGACCAGGGAGACGGTGGACCAGCAACCCAATGGGTCTTTAGGTGCCAGGGACTTTCACCTGCAGGCAGAACACATACTCGGGTCAGGACAAAGGTGGACAAGAGTCCAGAGCAAGGAAAAGATGAAGGAAGACCACTGGGTACATGGACACATGAGGTCCAGATAAGAAATCTGCCAAGAATCACATAGGCCCAAAGGGCAGCGGAGAGAGCCCCAGAGTCGAAGGCACAGAGGAAGGCAGGGAGGTGAACGCTGATCAGCAGGGAAAGGAAGGTGGAAGAGAGAGAGGGAACCAAGGGGCTTTGGATTTGTTGTGCTGGCCTAGGAATTCATTACACATTCCCTGGAGGAGCCCCAGAGAACCTGGTAAGTGGGTTTTCAAAGACTAAAGACCAGAGGAAAGTCTACCTGGGAAACGAGAGCAGGTGTCCCAGGGGGAGAGAGTGGCCAGGGTCCTGTCGGGCAAGACAGATACACTGAGTCAGAGCATTAGGTATCTCTTTTTTTTTCAGATTTTATTTATTTATTTTTTAAATTTTATTTATTTATTTTTTTTTAGAGAGGGGAAGGGAGGGAGAAAGAGAGGGAGAGAAACATCAATGTGTGGTTGCCTCTTGCGCGCCCCCTACTGGGGACCTGGCCCTCAATCCAGGACTGTGCCCTGACTGGGAATCGAACCAGGGACCCTTTGGTTCAAGGGCCAGTGCTCAACCCACTGAGCCACACCAGCCAGGGCCAGAGCATTATGTATTTACTTTACTACTTAAATAGCCCACAGTGTGCAACCCCACTGCGCCGAGGACTCTGCACATTTCAGCTGAATCAGCACAACAGTCTTGCCACGTAAGTTCTATCTCCAGTTTCCGGGTGAGGAAGAGTTTACGTTGTTTGTCCAAGGTCAGACTGCTTAATAAGTGGTGCTGCCTGGGAGCAAAACCCAGCAGCCTCGCTCCAGAGTCTAGAGATCAAGGTCAGGAGAGGACCATGATAGATGCTGCTGAGGGGCAGTGGGGACATTGCATGCTGCACATGCCTATTGACAGCAGTCTGGACACATGGGGCAATGGCATGGGACAGGCACTCTGGGTGACAGGTGGAAGTGACACAGCCTCTCTCCCCCCTCCCCTCCCTCCCCACGCTAGTAAGAGGGACAAGGGAGGGAGACGTAGGGGAAATAGGTGACAGATGGGCAAAACTGGGTCTAACTGGGGTGTTTCTCAAACCTGTCTGTACCTGTCAGCAACTCTTTCTCCGTGTTCACGTGGCAGGTGTAACAGTTGTCTCTGTTAAGCTGCATATGCACCTTTCCTCACTTACACATGCCTGTGGGAGAATGGATTAGGGGCTGGGGCTTAAATCTTGCTACCAATTCCGCCTTGGTTAAACAGATATCAAAAGATGGGGCAGTCCTGTGTTAAGGACGGTGGGTTGAGAGCCGGCAGAATGCAGTGGGAAAGGGAGTGAGTGAACAGGGTGGTGGTCCACACCTCCTGGTTCTGTGGAAGAATCCCATTTGCGAAATTTCCCAGGTGAGTCCAATGCCTGGTATAGGCCCTGCTAGGAAGGAGGTACTGTGCTGGGGGCATGAGGATCTCAGGGTCACGGTTGCACAGAGAGGTGAGATTTCTCTGGAGCTGGCAATGCACAGGGCTAGGGGTCCTTGTCCGGTGGCATTTGGAGTTTCTCCTCTTTTCTTGGCCTAGACAGGTCCAAGGCTGCCTTCCCATTTACTGAATTATGTGCCTGGAGAAAATCCCTTGGCCTCTCCAGCTTTCATTTCTAACAGTGTCAAAAAGTAATGATGTTTGTTCTCCGCCGTGGGGATGCCTCCCAGGGTCTGGAAGATGAATGGAGGAGCTGGTTGTCTGGGCTGAATTCTGCTCCCACCTTCGCTGTTCCACCAGCCAGTTTGCTCGCAGCGGACGGGAGTGCTGAGGCCATTTCTCAGCTCTTTAGCAGAAGTTCAAAAAATGGGCTCCCTGGGAAACCCCAAGTCTCTTTCAGGGACAAGAGATAAGCAGAAGAAAAACTGGAGGTATCTTTCATACCACACCCTCAAAAGAAAACATAGAGGGCATAAGAATCCCTGGGTCCCCAGGCCCCCAGCCCCAGCATCCCCTTCGGCATCTGGGGGTCTTGTGTGGGGTCGGCCTTGGTTTCACGGTCTGGGGATTCGCCAAGATCTGCCTTCCAGCCACTCATCGGGTCTCTGCTTAAACCCCTCCCTCACCTCTACATGTGTTCCTCCTTATGGTAATCCCCTTCTTCGCCCATTTCCCAACTTGTAAAGGCAACATTTCTTTCACTAACCCTGCAGCTCCCTCAACAGGTGTCCATGAGGTGGCCTGCCTTCCAGTGGGGCATCCCAGGCACAGACCCAGCCTACCTGGCTCATGTCCCAGCCATTTGGCAAGCTCAGACCATACCCCCTTCCAGCCTGAATCTTTATACACTGACAGGGGCTGCCTAAGGCTCACCCTTCGATCCTAGGACGGCTCCTGGACACACCTGAGAGAAGACACGCAAAGCCCAGCCTGAGGTGCCTAGGCACCGCCTCGGACTGTGCCATAGAACTAGGTCCTTCCACTCGCAGCTCCATGTGTGGCCCCGAATGACAGACGCAGCACGGAGATAGCATAGCTGCATCATATTCGAGCATAAGCTGTGCGTGTGCATTTGCGCGTATGTCTGAGCACGTGTGAAAGCACCCGTGTGTGTAAGACTAGAAAGCACACTGGGTTCTTGGTGGAGAGACCTGACTCCAGACCCATACGTTGTTCAAATGATTCCCTCTGCCCACCTTCTACCTTGTGAGTTAGCTTTCCTTTCATCCACCCCAGATATCTCCTTTACGTTTTCCGGAAGTCTCATTCCAGGGAAACCACCCGGTAACCATGCGACGTGGACCCCTTTCCTGGATTTTTGTAGCTCCGTACCCCATGCTGTAAAGTGGGGCTGAGGGTGTTTACCATGTAGGACGGTGCTGATGAGAAAACCAGCACAAACGTGCTGTGTCGGTTGGACAAAGGAGGAAGCGCAGCCCGGCCGCCTGCGCACGTGCTCACACAGACTGGTGCGGAGGCCCATCCCTGGCCCAGTCACATCTGGCAAGTTACAGCTGCAATGCCAGGTACACAGGAGAGCAGCAGTCTGCAGGCAGCTTGGTCCATGCCAGGCTCCAGACCAGAGAGAGGACATCTCCTGAAGCTAGTGACCTTCTCCATGGGGCCAGGGATCCCGCCTCCCAAGACTGGGCCTGCCACGCCCTTCTCCCTCAGCAGTACCCAAAGGGCCATTTCTCCCAGCAGAGAAACCAATGAGGGAGAGTAAAGTATGTGTAGAGGTAAAGTAGGGCATATAAAAAGGGGGTTCACACTAGTTTTCTGGAAAGAAGAAGATTGGGGGTGCTTTGCCCACCCCCAAGGACCCAGACCACTCCTTTGCCTGGATCGGGGTCCTTGCCCCTTGCACGTCTCTGTTTTCCTTGTGGACCTGCTGGCTTCTTGCCAGAAGCTGGTGGTGTCCTCAAGTGAAAAGACACGTCACTAAACAAAAACTCAGTTAAGCTTTCGGGTGAGAGATGTCATTGTTACGAACAAACCACGCCAGCTCTCTGAAGTGCTGTTTATAAAGAAGGCGACGGCTCAAGGCTTCCAGGAGTAACAGGCACCATTCTCCAGGGAGGCCGGAGTCTTAAAGGTCACAGGTTGTTTCTATTACAGGGGAAGAAGGCGCTTGCAGATCACAGCAAGCAGCACACCCAACGAGTGATGGAGACAGAATCAGTTCAGCGTCTCCTTCAGACACAGCCTGGTCCTGTTTACACCCCAGACGCCCCTGCCCTCGATGGAGCACCCTCCCGTGGGATGACAGAGCATGGCTCATTGGCTCCCAGGTCCGTTCACGGGGCCTGTGGAGGTCCTCGTGCCAGGGACCGTTCCAAGGTAGCGTCGGGGTGGACAACCAGCTGAATAAACACTGTGTATCAAAGCTCCTGGTCCTCCAATGCTTCAAGCATTTTTCACACGTGCTAACTCCCACGCACTTCTGCACTCTCTCTCGGAGCCAGGTTGGTCAGAAATGGACATGACTGACTTTATTCTACAGAGGGAGAGCGGGAAGCACCTGGATTAGGAAGCCGGGGGCTTGCCGCGAGCCCACTTTGCTCTGCAGTCAAGGGCTGAACCAGGAACAGGGCCTGAGTGGTCGGGATGCACTGGGTTAGGATGAGAGCAGGAAAACACTTTACACGAACAAGTGCCCGTGGTTGGGGAACCCTGAGTCGGGTGCACGGGGACCTGAGGCGGGGAACGCGGTGCGGGCTTCCTCCACACTCTCTCCCACCCCTCCCCCTTTCTCCCTTTCTCCTTGCCAGTCTCCCTTCTGGTGGGCTCCTCCTGGGTCCTCTCCACCACGTTTGATCCCTGTCTACTGACTTCAAACTCAATCAAAGCTTCGTCCACCAGGAAGCCTGCTTCAGCTGAAGTGGGAGAGAAACTGCGAGCGTTGGCCAATTTCACAGGCCACCTGGACAGCCTGGAGTCCCCTGCAGGCTTGTGCCACCCCGCACAGCAGCCACACGTGACCCTCCAGGCCCTGAAATGTCCAAGTTGAGATTTGCTGTAAGTGCGAAAAACACACCAGATTTCAAAGGCTAAGTATGAAAAAAGAAGAGTGTGGAATATCTCGTCAGTACATTTTTAAATCTATGACACATTGAACTGACATTCTGGATATATTGTATTGAGTAAAATATATTATTAAAATAAATCATTCCTGTTTTTTTTTAACTTCTAAAATTGTAGGTATTTGAAAATTTGAAAGTGCATTCATGGTTTGCGTTTGTAGCTGACACACTTCTGCTGAACAGCGCCACTTTGAGCTCCCTGCCCAATCGCTGAGACACCAGTTATCAGATCCCCAGGGGCCATGGGTACACCTGGGGCAGCCGGCTGTATCTTGTGACACCCTGTGACTTAGGTGGAATGGTGCTCTCCATCCCCAGTGTAAGAGAAACGGAGCTCAGAGGCCCTGAGGACTCACTCGAGGCCATGGTGCCTCAGAAGTCGACCAGGCTGGGTGACGCATCTCCTGACTTCCTTTTTGTAGTCATTCCACAGCAGGGCCCGGCTCTGGGCTTCTCTCTGCAAGGATCCAACGTCCCCATTGTCCTGGGTTCCAGAGGGCCCGACCTCATGCCTCAGGTTGTATGGATCTTCCTGGAATGACAGCATCTTCTTTCTCCTTCCATCCACACCCCTGTCTCACGCCCAAGCTCCCTGATTTTGTGTCCCGAGAGGAGTGAACTAGATCACCTTCACGTGCATGCAGACATCACCAGCTGGTCACCAACCTGCCCTAGCTGACCAGAGAGCATTCTGCCAGAGGAGCAGGGAGGCTGCCATCAGCAGCCTTTCCATGGAGGGCCGCAGCCTTTGCCTGGCTCCTGGGGCCTCTGAACACTCTGAAAGGAGCACAGGCCATGCCTTTGGTCGCTCCATCTGCCCAGGCCAGGTGCGGTTGGGACTTGCAGACTTCTCAGCAAGCTTCGAGGGGCTCCTCGTGAGCCAGAACCTCACCTTCAACTACACACATTCCAGTCAGGCCCCATTCTGGTGGGTCTGTTTCAATTCCCAAACCAATCTTGGTTTTCTGCTACCAAGATTCACGGTGCCAGCTCTCTCTCTCCTTCCAGGACACTCCTTTCCCACCACCTGGGACAGGAGGCCAGGGCATGTAGAGTCCTGCCCTTTTGGGTAAGGATCCCAAAGAGGCAATTAATAGCCTGGAAAGTCCATTCTCCAAAAATGCCTCCCACAGGAGCCTCTTGAAGGCAGAAGCCTAACCTAGTTGCTTCTCATATCAGACGTTACATATTCCATCTTTCATCATTAAAAATTATCATTCAGGAGTAGACTGAAGAAATGACCGCATTCCCCCTAGTGTTCAGAGACTGCTCTATGAGGATAAGTAAAGGGAAGGGACCATCTCTACTCTTTAAGTCCATCAGGAGCAGGACATCCACCCAGGAGGAACAAGGGTCAGAGTCGTGGATTTCTTGATGATCCAGAAGACTGGGGGAGTGACTGACCTTTGGAACTTCATTTGGTCCAACTGCAAATGGCAAAGAATGCCCCATGTCTACTTTGTTGCTCACCTTCTCAGAGAGCACACAACCAAAGTGAATGAAGGGTAGAGGCGATGGCCACACACCTGGCTGGTAAGTGAACACCCAGGAGAAAATGCATAAGCTCTTGAAGGCCAGGCTGCACGTCTCTAGGGAAGAGTGAAATATGACAGAGAGAAATGAAATAAAGGAGGAACTGAGATGTGTGAAGGCTCTGAAATTGACGGAAAGAGAGAATCATCTTGTCAGGGGAGGGGGGTCTATTGAAAATCCAGGGTTTGGGAAACACGTTGAGAGATTGGCAGGGCCGAAGCATGCTCGGGAGTCAAAGACGGAAAGGATGCAGATTATTAAAGACCCTGCTCAAAAATCACCTCCTTTGTGACCCCTTCCAGGCCCCCAGCACAGTGAATTGCTGTCACCGCAGTCCTCCTATACTCCCACATGCTCCTCCCTGCCTGTGCCAGAGCACTCAGCACCCTGGGTTACAAAGGTCTGAGCCCAGGTCTACACACCCACCAGGTAGTGAGAGCCCTAATTTATCTTTGTTCCCCAGTGCTCAGCACGCTGGGGGTGTTCAGTAAAGGTGTGCTGAATCAATGAGGGGAATTCAGGGAGCGACCTGTAGTAAATAATCCAGGCAAACGTAGCCGGGAAAGAGCGGAGAGCCTCCCAGACAGGCAGGGCAAGCAAGGAAAGGCAGCCTCTGGACTGATACTGGAGAAAGGCTTTGGGTGAGAGGACCCTCAACAGCTGCTACTCTCAGAATAGTCAAACCTATCAAGGAAGGTAACAGCAGTTAAAAGGAAAACAACAACTTATGGTGGCCTGAAAAAAAACAAAGGAGGGGCCATAGCAGGGAATCTGTATTGGAATTTCAGTCTGGAAGGTTGGCAGGCAGGCACACATCACCTGAAGCTGGACAAAGATGGTAAGAGAGCAGTGCCTGACACATCTGGGGGCAGAGGACTCCAGGCAGAGGGAACAACGTGCATGTAAAATCCCAAGGTCTGATCCCATATGAAAGAGTCTGAGTTAAAAACAGCCCTTCTCCAGGCTGAGGACCTACAATGACCCTACTCTCTACAGCAACCAACTTAAAGCAGTCAACCCAACTCCTCATGTCTTCCAGAACTATCCAGCCTCACTCACCCAACTCCCCGCCACAGCTCCTCAACCAGCTAAACCAGGCTCCTGTCTTCTATGCTAAGCTCCTTCCGGGGCCAACCCCATTCCAGCCATAAAACACCAGCATTTAAAGGGAGAATTGGACTCCGACATAAGCAAAGACTGAACCATCAAGAAAGACTGCTGCTTCAGGAGGAATCTTATCTCAGAAACTGATGTGGAATCCAGTTTTCCTTTCACTGAATCTATTTATGTCCCCCACCCCATCCATAATCTGCCCTGCTGTCTCTTGCTTTCTGGGTCCAGGAAGGACATACTTGATCTATAGGAGCCATCCAGCTGTAGCACTCCTGGCTCCTAAGCAAGGACTGGACCTGCTGATGCTCCACTTCCCCTCCATCCCCAGTGATAGCATCTTTTCCCCTCTGTCCCTGTCTAATTCTGACTCACCTAACCAATCCCATCCTTTGGTCTTCACTTCCGTTTCCATGACCCATTTTGGTTCTGCTTGCTTTCAAGTTTATACTGTTGGAAGTCACCTTTTAAAATTAATTCTACCTGTGCAAACTTGGGCAGGCCACTTCCTACCTCTGGGCTCCACATTCTTCACCAAGTACAATGAGAATGTTGTGCTCGGAAATGTTCAAGGTCTCTTCCAGTCCCCAGGTTCTTAGATTTCCTGTCTCCTTCACACCGGCATGGCTTTGCTCGTGCTGCTGTTGGTCACTACTCAGCCGTTCTTTATGAAGTCTTTCCTCTGACCTAGACACCGAGTCAGGTCCCAGGGGCATGAAGATGAACAAGGCACAGTCTTCACTGTAAGACAGCTCCCCACACCAATCAGCTACTGATATAACAGATGCAGGGAGTTGCATGAAAGGGTGGGGACAACCATCACAGGAACGAAGGAGCAGAAGGGGTTCAGCAGACTTCTTTGACAATGCACGAGCTGTGTGTTCAGTGTTATCGAGGAGAAAATGAAGTAAGGCAGTATGAGGAGGTTCCAAGCAGGGGAGACAGTTTGGGCCGATAGGCCCAAGAGAACGCGGTCCGTTGTTACAGGAACCTTCAGGAGAAGAGAAAGGCTGAGGCATAAGGCACGTGGCAAGAGATGATCATCAGGAGGTAGGCAGGGGCCAGATTAGGAAGGCCCTTGAGTGTCACTTTAAAGTGTTTGGTTATTGACTCACAGAGAATGAGAACCTTGAATAAGAAATCTCAGGAGGGTAAGACAAGGGCCAAGAGATCCATTAGGAGATTTTTTCAGTTTTTCAAGTTAGAGTAACAAAAGCCTGGACAGAGATGGGTCCAGGGAATTCGACAGAGCAGTCCCCTGTCAGAGAGATATTTAAGACAGAGAATCAATAGGACATGGAGACCAGAGGCTTGGGGCGAGGTGGAAGGAGAAGCTGGGCTCCTGGCAAAGTGGCTAAATAGACAGCAACTTCCCTGGAGAAACCGGGATTGCTGCAGAATAAGGAGGAAGTTTCAGCAGAAGGGACCGAGTTCAGGTTTGTCGGTGCTAAATTTCTCATGCATTTCTCTGCTGTGAGCCTCTTCTCCTTCCACAGTCCCTCTTATTCCATAGTCCCTTGTTCCACTGTCACCTGAAGTCTCACTCTGGTGACCACCATTGTCTCTATTCCATGAACATTTAGATACGATTTGGTTTTGCATCTCACTTGGTTCTAGGCCCATGTGGGTGTGGTTCTTTGGTCTTAGAGAGCTCACTCCCTGTTTGAGCCACAAGTGCTTCACTTCCTGCAGCCGACAGGTGCCCAGCACAGAGCTCAGATCCTAGCAACCACTTCTCCAAGCCCGCCTGTTGTCAGGGCCTCCAGAAGGGCTGGCATCAAAAGCCCAGATAACGTAGGCGGGAGAGACAAAACTCCCCTTTGTCTCCTACACTTCAAGAACACGTGTCCCCCAGCATGGAGGGCAGAATCAGGCTGCTCATTTCATGTTCACTCTTTCATGTTGCCGTTTTGAAATTTGATGTTCAAAAGCTCACAGGCCGTAGTAGGCAATCAATCCAAATGAAAATGTGTGAGGGCCGATGGAGCGGGAGACCGTGTTTCTGAGGGTCGGGACTTTTTTCCTTGTGATTTTTCTGGTGCCCCACAGAAATATCTCTCTCATAACAAAGAGAAAACTCGTGAAGATGAATGAAATAATGAACTCCACTCCGTCGCCTTTATGAACGAGAGAGGAGCTGCTTGAATGGGAGAGGCTGCGCAGGAGCCCGTGGCTGTGCCCACAGCCCGTGGGATTTGACGGGAGAACAAGAGACAAGTGCAGTTTGCCTCTGCAGCTTTGTGTGTGGGGGCGGGGAGAAGGGAGAAGGGGGTAACAGGCAGAGAAGAAAGGAAGGAGGGCAAGAAGGGATCTTGGCAGCTAGGTACAGGGAAAGGTTTTGATCTAGTGCACCCCCTCCCATAGGCAAAGAAGAGGGAATGAATTAACATCTACTGAACAGCTATTATGGGTCTAGGCCCCCTCTATGCTTTTATTTAATTCTTTCAACAACTATGAGCTCGTTTTTGTTGCTGTAGCTGTCATTATTATCATTCCCGTTAGCCCACGGTCTTGCCTAGCTCCTTTCTCCTTCAGAGGGTCCCCAGCAGGTTTGATCCAGGCACCACCTCCTTCAGCTGGAAGTCCACACCCTCACTGACCTGTGGTTTGGCTGTTAGTGTGACCTGCAGCATTATGAGGCAGAGGGAAGATGTCCATGTGGGGTCATTCATTCAGGGAATGAGCAAAGTCTCAGGCCACTCTCAGGTCATAGTCACTCCCCTGAGGGGGTCACCAGAGGAGGCTCTGGCTGCTAAGGGTGGCCATCCAGGACCCTGAGGGGAAGGACAACCAGTCTCTGTGGCAGTCTGGCTTATAGGCAGTCCACCTCCAGGTGGCTTAAGGGACCCTGCCAGGGCCCAGCTCCCTCTGGGTGTTGCTGGGGCCTTGGGACAGGACAATCCCCCAGGCCCTCTCCACTGCCTCGTGGTGACTGCAGTCCTCGGCCTTTCCACATGCCCAGTCTTCCTCTCCCTCCCCCTAAAGCCTGGGACGTCCAGAAGGCAGGTAAGCTCTCCACACATTGGTCTGTCTCCCCAACCCCGTCCCTGTCACCTCTGCTACAAAAGCCTCCTTCCCCTTCTCATTTGTCCTCAGTGGACCTTTGCAGGGTCATCTCAATGACAGAAGAAATCACAAAGTCTACATATTACAACTGTGGGGCCAAGACTGCTGTTGACACCCCTGGTGGTGGGGGGCGTACATCCCCAGCCCTCAGATCCCCGCTGTCATGCAGCGGTGGCCACCAAAACCCGTGTGCGCTGCACGGACTTCGGCAGTGCCAGAGGCGGCTCCCTCCACTCCCGTCAGAGCCCTTACCTTCTACCCACTGCAGATGCTTGCAGAAACTTACCACCTGACTACTCATCAGGGGAAAGTGCCTGGACACAAGGCCAGCGCCAGTGTTCAAGGTCAATCTCCAAGGTACTGTCTCTACCCAGCAGGCCTCATCCTGGGCTTGCCAGAACCCTATTTGTAGTCCCCTGATGGCCTAGGAAGCCCAGCGTCCCACTGAGCTGAAAGCTGTTTTTTTAACACCCTGCTTCCTCAAAAACAAGAAAGGATTTAACTTCCAATCTTCTGGCGAAGAACAGAAAGGGGAAATGATATAAAACAATTGCTTTACTTCTAAAGCGTGATTGTTTTAAATTATTTCTGTTGTGCTAATATATGTGTACCTAGATGTGGGCTCTCCAGTCGCACAGCGATTCCGTGTGTGACTTTCTAAGGACTGGCCGTCCTGTTCCACACAGCCGCAATGTCGGCTGACCCAAAACAGCACACAGGGCCATATCTCCTCCGACATATCTCCGCCATATCTCCTCCGACACTTTTCTCATGCGGGAGTTTGTTTGTTTATAACAGCCATCGTAAGCGGTGTGATAAAGCACTCCTGATGACCACCCTTGTCATTTTAGCCTTATTTCACGAACGAGGAGAAGAGACAAAGGCCAGGAAGGCTCACTGACTCTCCCGCAAACAGAAAGGTGCCAGAAGGCCAGGCGCTCTTGTTGACCCCACTGGCCAGTGACTCTCCTTTCTGCTCAAGCCTTGGTCAGAGAAGGAAAGGGTCTTAGAAAGTAATTTAAAGGGGAGGTTTGGATATAGCATGAACATAATATGTGTATGATCAATACAATTCAACTGGCCCTTCTTCTGAGCAGAGCCGCCAGCCAACAGGAGAAAAGCTCCTTTTCTCAGTCAACGATGATCCACATGTGGGCAAGGGAGACATGGAGCCCCGGCTCCCACCTAAGCCCCGAGGGGGCCGCGGGCTTACGGGAAGTAGACATACCCCTCCAGGAGAACGAACAGTGCCTCTCTCTCCACCAAGGACAAAAACCGGCTGAGGAGGGGCGTGGAGATGACCTGCCCAACACTGTGGACTTGCCACAGTTGCAGGTGATAAAGTCATCACAAGTCATCAGTATCCAGTCGGAATGGTGTCCCTTCCTGGGCTCCTACCAAGTGTCAGATGCCCGGCCTCACTCTTTGGAATGCTGCTCTTACAGGCACATACTTTGTCTCTGACCTACAGATGCAGAGCGTCTTTTCTCACAGCAATGAAGAGACTTGCCCAAGGTCACAGCACCTGGTGGCAAAATGGAGCCAGGGTCGAAGCTTTGATCTGACCAGTTTCAAAACCTACCTGAATCCCATTCCAGCCATTTTTCTTGCACATCTTTCTTGAACATGTGGCCCCAGGGGCACAAGGCGGAGGGCCAGGAGGGAAGCAAAACCTCGGGGTAAGCATAGTATGGCCTCCAGGAGCATCTTCTTTTTTCTAAAAGTTTTGAGAACAACAGCAAAAATTATACTATTTTATGTTAAAAATACATATGATAAAGTAGAATGCAAAATGCACACAAAAATTCTTAAAATAAAACACATAGGTCCAAAGAAATTTCACACTGACAGCTAGCTGCCTTAGGCAATACACCCAGGTCCCCGAGGGCGCATGTTCCTAAGGGCACGTGTCCAGACCTCCGCTGTTAGGGCTCCTTCCACAGAACCCTCGGTGCGGGGCTGCCCTGCAGTGGGGCACAAGAAGACAGTTTTCAGACACCCATCCACCTGGGTTTGAATTCTGGTTCTTATTTGTCAGCCAACAGAACCTCAAACATGTTTTTTAAATGTTAAGCAAGTGATTTAATCTCTCTGTGCTTCATTTTCCTCATCTATAAAAAGGGGGGATTATAGTACAACTACTTCATATGGTTACTATGAGGGTCTAGCAATTAATATGCATGAAGTGTTTACAAAGGTGCCAGGAACATATAAGCACAACATAAGGATTCTTATTCTCATCATTATCAATGCGAAGCCTGCTTATTTATTTACAAACTGAAAAATTTATGTGTCCCTGGTGAGAGTGTCGTGAACGCTAAAGGAGACGTTCCCTGCAAAGCGCACAGTCTCTGCCCAGCAGGGAGCCAGCACCCCACAGCTGGCATCGGGCCGCCTCCCCCAGGAGAGGGCAGGTGCGACCCTGATCTGTGGGTGTCCATTTCGTGGATTTCAACTTCCTTGATAGTTCTCGCACCTTCGAACAGCTTTCTGTAGAAGACAGACTCCTGGGCTCCTTGAATCATAGGTTTGAACCAATTTAGCCCTTCTGAAATTACGAGTGGTGGTGCTTTCTCTGATGCCAAGAAGGGACAGCAGGCAAGACGCAACCCCAGTTCTATCTTGCCCAGCCTTCCAGGGCCCCCTCCACCTCCAGCCGCCACCGGGAAGACTCCCAGGATGGCCCCCGCCTCTCATTGCGCACAAACCTTTGAAGCTGTGTGTAGCCGGGTGCTCCGTCGTGTCCATCTTGTTCCTCTGACGTGGCTGTGAGCTCCCAACGGAAGGAATAGAATTCTCACCGGTGGCATGCAAAGTAGGGCCTGAAAGCCCCAAACCATGAGCCCCTTTTTCTAATTGGTGAGTGCTCAGAAGGGGTCCTTTTTATAATAGAGGGCACCGTTTTGTCATCTCTCTGGCCCAAAGCGGGGGCATCTTCTTCTAACTTGCACTGAACAGTCTCCAGGTCAGCAGGGCTTCCTCTGTGTGTGGGCAGCTGGGGGAAGACTAGCGGTGCTCCACAGATATTTGAGGGTGGATCCCATCAGTCATGAGACTGGGTTTGGGGCTCCTTTCGAATCACAAGGAATCAGGGGCCTAACAAGCCAGGACCTCCTGAGGTGTCAGGGATATCGGACGGCAGAGCAGCACCCCCTCCTTTGGGGACGGTCACTATGGATTAACAAAGAACCTGTCACTAAATGGCTGGGCTTGACCACCTGTGGGCATAAGCAGGCAAATCCTGACAGCAATAATCCCCAAATCTCCATGGTGATTGGACCCTGACTGTAGGGTCCACCCCATCATACGCCCATGAATGTCTTCCCCATCACCCCTGAATGTCCCTTCAGCCCTGCCCCTGTGTGCAGGAGCAAGCTTCAGGCCTCCAGGTGGCCAGTGCCCCCACACCCCTTGCCCCTGTAGGAGCTGCCTGCTCTGCCTGAGTCTTCAGGGTGCTGATGCTGCACATGGTCAGAAGGGACCAGGAGGAAGGGGTGCTGACACCTGAACCCCAGGTGCCTAAGCAGAATGACCTGGATCCACCTAGATAGTCCAGCTTCTCCAGATTTGGGATCTAACCATCCCTTTCTCCTTCACTGAACATCCATCCCTGTGTCCATGGGCAGGAGAGAAATGCCACCTGTCTGCCCCACTGCATTTCTCATCATGGCTGCCTCGTCTCATCTGGTCACCCAGCCCAGACACAATGGCAAGAAGAGATGCAAGAACACTTCCAGGTGTCCACAGGAAGAGTAAATATTCAGCATTTCATAAAAAGTCCCAATACAGAATGAGTATGCCAGCAGCAGCTCCTGGACCCTCACCTCACTACCTGCACAAGCCACAACTGAGCTGGGTTCCACCAGGACACTGGGCTGCAGTTCATCTCTGTAGCCCTTTAACCCCAGAAAGCACGTTCCCATGTATCACCACAATGGGTCCCCAGGAGAACTCTGGGTTGGGGTCGGTGTTTGTTCCTGTGCATGTTCCTCAGGCATAGAAAAGCATATGCAGTTAAGGACACTTAAGCTTCAGATGCAAAGGACAGTTTCCAGGTTGGAGCTGGACGTGTCTAGAGTTTACGCAGAAATATCAACAAGGGAAAAAAGTGTTTAGCTCCTGGGCCAAATGCACCTGTGAGTATCTGTGTACCTATGTGCATGCAAGAGTGTGTGTATGTGTCTATGTGTGCACATGTGTGCATGCACATGTGTGATGGTGTGTGCACATGTGTGGGTGCAAGCAGAGGCCTTGAGGACTGGCTGGAATGCTCTCCTGCAGGCCCTGGCTGGGAATGGAAAAGGGAAATGGCAAAGAACCCAGGGATGAAAGTGGTGTCATTGTTTTGTATCATAACAAGGGCCCTGGAAAGCTCCTGGGCGCTGTGCCACCCATCCCCTGGCCAAGGGACAAGCCATCCTGGCACGGTTTATCCACATTCTGTGGAAAGTGCCAGAAACTGTTTCTTCCCTGCCTGTCTTCCCAGTTACTGTCCCAGACAGGCCAGATGGAGGAGGCCCGTGGCGGGGCAGCCATTCCTCAGCTCTCCCCCAGGCTGCCAGCCCTAAGCCGTCAGCCCCTGGGAAGCAGTTCGGCCAAGGTGATGTCATAATGCTGGGTGCGAGGGTCATCACAGAGAGGCACCATAGGGGAAGGGCGGTGGGGCTTGTGCCCCTGCGGGAGGGGGCGGGCTGCCGTGGGAAGGGGGTGGTCTGGGAGGAAGGCTGGCGGGCCTAGCTGAGGCAAGCCAGCGGGAGAATGACACTGGCTCTTTAGCCAAGTGTCCCATCTGCTCCTGAGCCACCCTGAAGTCAGCTGTCTTCTCCCACATTATTCCTGGGATGGGAACAGCCAGATTGCTGGCCAGCAGGACCAGCAGTGAGGGTACCAAATGCAAATCCTAGGGAGAGCTACGGAATAAGGAAAGGAACCAGAACGTCAGTATGGGCTGTACGGAAACACCCAGCTCCTTTCAGATCTGTCACCTTGCCTGGCCGTTGTAAACACTTAATGAGGTCAGAGTGAGGTCAGTGAGGGGACCTTAGGGAGACCGCAGGAAGAAGGGAGGCAGAGGAAGGAGAGACCCAAGAGCATGTCGCAAAGGCTGAAAGAAAAGCAAGGGAGCAGTGGTGGAGGGAGTGAAAAACCACAGAGCGATCTCACCTACACGTGGAGTCTAACCAACAAAACAGAAGAGTCATGGAACAGACTGACAGCTGTCAGAGGGGAGGGGGCGGGACTGGGTGAAAGAAGGGGAAGGAAGTAGCCAAGAACACATGCGAATCACCCGTGGGTGCAGACAACAGTGTGGGGCGGCCTGAAGGATGGGGCGGGAGGGGCGGGCGCTGGGTGGAGATACTCAAAGTGGGGGTGGGGGGATGGGGACACCTGTAACAGTGTCAACAATAAAAATACAGTTTAAAAAAGGATTTTAAACATCACAGAATAGGAGAGTCGGCAGGACTGAGAGCCGAGCTGCCTCCGTTCTGGTGCCGGAGGACACACAGCCCAGAGTGGCGGGTGCTCACGGACTCCTCAGTGGCAGAGACCACAGACGTCGGAATTCCGACGGAGCCCTCAGCAGCTGTAGGACCTTGGTCCCGAACCATCCTGAGCCTCAGTCTTCTTAGTTGCAGATGGAAACAAAACCTACTTTCCGGCATTACTGGGACAACCATGAGTCACTGTGGCCACGTAAGCGATAGCACAGATGATGCCAAAGCATGGTTCCGAGTTCAGTTACAGTGTGGCATTAGGTCACTAATGCCACGGAACCAACTGGTTAGTCCACAGTATCCACGGGCCAGAAATCCTGCACCACTTAGCGGGTCCTCTGCTCAAGATCTCCCCAGGGGCTTCGATCCCATCGGAGCCTGGGGTTCCTCTTTCAGACTCACTGGGTGTCGGCAGAATTCAGTCCCCTGTGGCTGTGGACCTGAGGGCCTCAGCTGCTAGAGGCCCCTACAGCTCCCTGCCATGAGAGAGAGCACCTCTCTCTCTTTCTCCAGGCTCCTGAAACAGTCTTATAGAACGCCACATAATCATGGGGTCACATCCCATCCCCTTTGCCACATTGTATTGGTTAGAAGCAAGTCACAGTTCCCCTGGGCTCCGGAAGGGGCACTTACACAAGGATGTGACTCTCAGTTGTCACCCTAGGGTGTGTTCTTGGGCAAATCAAGCTCCCTGGGCCTCTGTTTCCTTTTCGTAAAATGACACCCACAAGGCAATTACATTGCTGAATGGATTCATCGTTGTAAAGTGCTGAGACAATGCCTGGTCCGTAGTATGCATTAGATGTGCTTGGTAACTATTTTAAAGACAAATTAATTTTAAAATACCTGCCATGCAGCAAGCACTCAATGAAGGAGTGATGTCTGAGGTCAGCGGTAATGCCAAAGGTGGCCCGGGACTGGCACACTCCTCTGTGTTGCCGCTTCTGGGGGGTGGGGGAGGAGGGGTAGAAGCATCTGGGATTCTGGGGGGAGGCAGGCACAGGGCACATTCCTGTGTCCTCTGGGGACCAGGGGCTCTCCCTCACTCAAGGCCCCTGGCACACCTTCCCTAGCCTCCTGCCGTCCCTGCATGGCCTCTGCAGTCACTCCCTGTTCCCCACCCCTTTTCCTGTCCCAAGAGCCAGCCTGGCCTCCCAGCCCCTGCCTCCCTCAGCAAAGGCTCAGGCAGCCCCCATCCCCAGGGCTCTCCCTCTTTCTAATCTAATTTATGCATAGCATTTTTTCTATTTGCAAAACATAAAACCCTTAAAACAGAGAGGCTGTTTCTCCATTCCTGAGGTGGGCCCGGCGTGCCGCCACGCACATGCTCACGCATGCATTTGAAGTGGTTTGATTCAGTGCAGCTGACACAAAAACCACTTAGTCTTTTCTCCTACATCATCCTAAGTTAATACCCCCGACAGGCTGCAGGAGGCCTTTCAGCAATTTTTCTATTTCAGCTTTTTCTGCCTCCGCCTCGTGCCGCCTGCCCACCCCACCCCGCCCCAGCTCCCTCACTCCCTTCCCCTGCTGTAAAATGTGCGTTCACTCAAAAGCCGACCAAACCTTTACAATTTGTACCCATCGCATCTTAAGACCAAACTGAAAGGCGAGCAGCTGCTCTAAGGGGGACCGGGCAGCCGCCTTGCAGGGAAGGATTCCATTTGTGCTGGACTTGGGGGAACCGAACTGTTCCGGAGAGATAAGCGTGCTTGCTCCCCTCCCAGCACCAGGCACTCCCAGTCAGAGGGCCCACAGCCCCGGGCCGCCCTGTCTCAGCAAGTCTGGCCTCTCTGTCCTGCAGGGGCTGCGACAGAGACAGTTCCAACACCCCAGGCCTGTGTCTCTCTCCGGTGTGGCTCACTGGGCCCAAAAGGGAGAAGGCCGAATTGTCCTAAATTCCCCCTCTCTGTCTCTTTCTCTCCCACGCTCCCGGCTCTCACTGTCTCCATCTCTGGTTCTCTGTCTTGATCTGTCTCTATCTGGCTCCTTCTCTGTCTCTCTCTTACATTCACTCACACACACAAAGCCAAACCTGCGAGCCTGGGACCCTGATGCACACTCCTGCCTTCTCCAGCACCGCCCCCTTACCCACTGTCACCCAGCCCCTGCCCTCCTCACTACCCAGGACATCACTCTGCCCTCAGGGGGCATTTTCAGCAGGACTGTGTGTGTGTGTGTGTGCGTGTGTGTGTGTGTGCGGGGGCGGGGAGGGGGGTGCAGTTTGACTCTGCTCCACCCTAAGGTGTTACCTGGTGCCTTGAGAAGATGGCTGAGGCTCCGCCCAGGCCCTCTGGTCCTGGATTTGCCCCATGTCAGTCCGGGCTGATGGTTAACCCCTGACTCTGCAGCCCCACTCTGATTTCCAGGGCTGGGCTGCCAGCAGGGGGCAAGCTGGCCTCACAGCTGCCCAGCCAGTGACAGGATCAGGGAGGGGGGAGGGCCTTGGTTCCTGTGCCTGGGGAGGCAGTTATTTAAGGCCCCCACTTCTCTGCCTCTGGGATCCTGTTTCCTGAGCATGAGCCCTGGGGCTCAGAGCTGTGGGCTGGTGGGGAACCATGGAAAGGGAAGCAGAGCATCAGCTCAGCCCACCTCCGGGACACAGTGTCAGTTACGGGTACAGGGCCAGGGCTACTGCTGGCTTCCCCCCAATAACGTGAACAGCAAAAGAATGACTCTAACACCTGCCAGGTACGTTATCACCTCTCTTCTACCACAAACACGGGCATGGCTATGATCTCCGCTTTGAAGAAGAGCAATGGCATCTCAGAGAGGTTAATTAACCTGCCAAAAGTCACAGGGCAGAGACAGCATTTGGTGTAGAACTGGCTGGCCTCTGCCACCTTTCACAAGTTGCAGGCACCCCCTTGCCACACAGGCCATCCTGCCCTCACCTTTCTGTCCACCAGCCCACCAGCAGGAGAAGGGGTCACCCCGCAGGGGTGTTCTCACTTTCCGAGGGGACTCAGGAGGCCCCAAGGATTGATGAAGCATTGGAGAAACACCGAATGAAAGCGGAGACGCCCTGGGCAGGTCCCCTCTGCCTCCATTGCCTGTCTGAGAAATGTCAAGTGAGGACCAGACCAGGTAGTCTTCACTTGGGGCCCACAGATGTGTTTGGAGGGTCCAGGATTTCCCTCCAAATTGTGTGAGAGGCCTCATGTACGTGGGTATTCCACACAGGCCTGGGAAAGTAGTTGGTCATTTCTGCTGGACTCTCAAAGGGTCGATGAGCAGAGAGTCTGAGGATGAATGCCCTGGATAGCCTTCAGGTGGCTTCCAGCCCTGAGGTTCTGAGGCAGATGAGTGACTGTCTAATGACGGAGTTTCAGGGCCATGGATGGTGAGTATCTGAGGACCAAGAAATGGCTTTCCAGAAACCTCTGCTCGTGATATTCAGGTAGACGGGTCCAGCCGAGAACAGAAGCATGGCCTCTGGTAATCGCTGGCATCTCTCAGCCTCCCTGCTTCTCGCCTGGTGACAAATGTCCTTACAGAGGTTTGTGTTGCTAAAGTCATGGGAGAAAGGACTGCTCATGGGGGACTCTGGTGAAGGGAGCACCCCAGCTCAGCTCCCTGGGGGGCGGCCACAGGTCCTGTCAGGGGAGCACCATTCCACCTGCCCTGGAGCCTCGCCGGGACCGAGACCGGGCTTTCTCTAGCTAGATCGCTAAAGATGCTCGCAGAGTCTTTTGCAGAAGTTCCAGAACGGGGCCATGCCTTCTCAGAGAACCCCAACCCCATACCATGTCGGGTGAGGGGGAGGGAAATCCTATTCTTCCTTATCCTTGTTGGCCCTTATTGCCAATGTACCTGTTCTACAATCAGGTCAGGTTCAAATAGCCACCTTTATCCTGATGAGGGAGAAGAGAGGGGGCTGTCATCAATTAACACGAGAGACAGTGGAGGAAGAGGAAGTGGGCATGGAAGCAGAGGATGGTTCTGTCTGATCCGCATTGTGACTACCAGGATGACAGGGTTGGTTACCAATCTAAGAGCCTCAGATGGGCGTGGCACTACACCCTTCACCAGGCATCCCCCCGGTCACTGTCAGAAGCTCAGTGACCGAGCCCAGCAGCCAGACAGCCCACCTCTGCCATCCCATCTCCTCCAGCCTCCAGCCTGGTCAGCCCCTCTGCCTGATCCTGCGTGTACCCTGGGTGAGGTCTCCCCCACACTTGTCAGGAGAGAGTCCCCCCGTGTCCATGCAGGGCCCAAGCACAGAGTAGGAGCTGGAGCTATCTTCAGGTACCAACAGCTGTCAAGTAGCTGGGACAACGTCTGGATCAAAAGAAATGGCTTTGTGCCATGCTGCTTTCCTTAATGTACGCTAATAGAATATCATTTCATAATGACTTGACTTTCTGTCTTACTTTGCAAATATTGGTGGAATACGAAGTTTGCTCAAGTTTCCATAATAAGGCTCCTAATCAGCCAGTGCCCAGCAGTCCAGGGAGCCCCGCCAGCACGGGTATAAAGGCCCCCGCCATCAGCTGAAGTTGATACAGGAGAACCGGAGACCTGCAGACACACCATGAAGCTCCAGGGTTGAGCCACGAGGGACGGGCTTGATTCTGAAGGGGACAGTGAAAGAAGGTGAACAGTGTTCAGAATCAGGAAGGAGCTGCCAGGGCCAATGCACATGACGTGGAGGGAAGGAGGGGAGCCCGTGGTGGGGGTGCAGGGGCCGGGACACGTGGAGGTGAAGACACACATAGGTGCCCACCATCGGAGAGGCCTGGCCACGAGCAGCATGGTCCCTGGGCTCCACGCAGAGACTCCAAAGAAGGCTGAAGAAAGCAAGGAGGTCCCTCGGCTTGAGGCAATGGAGTGTGAAACAAGCAACCTGGGTCAGGGCTCCATTCCAGACATCAGAGCGCACACCAGGGCAGGCTGGGCCTTGCAAACCAGACCAAAAACAGTTTTGAATAGGTCGCGAGGTCGAGGTTACCTGGACACTGAATTCTCTTAGTGAATTCTAAGGACAGGATGACTCTGAGTTTAGGCTGAGCAACATTTTCGTCTGCTCTGGCTGCCATAACAAAATCCCATGGACAGGGTGGCCTAAAGGAAACGACAGACACCCGTCAGGGTTCCAGAGACGGGAGGTAGAGATCGTGGTGCGGGCTGATTCAGGTCCCGGGGAGGGCCCTCCTCCTGGCCTGCAGACGGCCTCCTTCCACTGTGTCCTCCCTCACATGGCAGAGAGAGAGACTCTCCTTTTTAATTTAGGCACTAATTCCATCATAGGCACACCACCCTCCTCACATCGTGTAACTCAAATTACGTTCCCCACGGCCCACCTTCCAGTGCCTTCACACTGTGGGGCGGGGTGGGGGTGGTGGTAGGACTTCAACACATTAATTAGGGGGGAGGGGACTCAGCTTAGTCCATGGCTGGCATTCAACTATAGGTTGGGCTCAAACGGCTCCCAGTGGTGATCCTGCGGCCCCAGCTCCAGGAAGATGAGACAAATAGAAGCAAGAGCATTATCTGTGAAAAACAAAAAACTAAAGAAAATGAAATAGCTGTCTTCCCATGTGGAGGTACCTCCCAGTGGAACCCTTCTGTGGCCACCCTAACTCCCCGCAGCCAGATCTGACGAAGAGCCTGACAAAGGTCCCAGTCCCGGTACCGTCAGCTCTGGTCCTAAGGGCTGTTGAAAATGCATTTACCTGAGTTGCATCTTCTCTTTATGTCGTATTCTCGCCACTTGTGAAGGTATGCAGGGAAAAAAAAAGGGCACGCAGAAACCGTGCCCCTCCCATGACTTCTCTCACCTCCAAGATCCACCCGAGGGGCCACAGTGGCTGGGTTTGGAGGAATAAGAGGGGGCCACCCCGCATTCGAATGGCCGAGCTCCCTCCTCATCCACCCCCCTGCTTATCACTCCAGGGCTTTGTCCTTCCTGACTGTGACACAGACTGCTCTGTCCCCCAGTGTCCCAGCAAGGAGTGAGGGCAGAACCCGGTGCTCTCAGCCAAAAAACAAGCCCCTGGATTTCCCGCCCTGGCTCATCTCCCATGGTTCGGACCTATTTGCCATCCAACCATCTTCTCCCTGTGTCTCTGCTAGAAGAGGAGGGTTCTGGCTGTGAACCCCACCCCTTCCCTCCAACAGTAACAACCTGAGCAGCACCCGCTGAGTGAGAGGGCGGTGTTTGCTGTGCAAACTGAGCTGCAAGACAAGTCCCTTATTCGCCTCCACCCCATCCTTCCAAGCAGACCGGTGCCCCGGGCCTCTGTCATCTGTGCCCCCAACATTTGGGAGCTGCTTCCCCAGCCCCTGCCGCCAAACAGCAACCTCCAGGGCATGGACCGAGGGCGTGAGTCAGGTAGAGTTCCCATCTGAGACAGGCTCAGGGGTGAGACTGCAGTGGAGGACAGAAGAGGGTGGCCAGAAATTGGGGAGAAGGCGCTAAGGACGGGACCGTCTTGGCATGCACAGCTCTCTGTGTCACCCCCCCCACCCGCCACAGGGCTGGCCAGTCAGAGCCCACAGGGGGCTCCTGGAGACTTGTCCTCAGCCTCCCTCCCACCCTGCCCTCCCCCCTCTTCCCCTGGCAGCTCATTTGCTTTCAGCAGTCTCTCATTTTCCAGTATTGGTTTAGTCTCAAGCCCAGACCCTGTTCAATATTTGTCTCCCGGCTCCTCTATTTGCTCTCATTTCCACATGTTTAACATACATATTAGCTGCCTCCTGCCTTGTCCCATAGCTGTCACTGGGTCCTTCAGCCTCCATAGGGGTCCCAGGGCCACTGGGCACCCCAGTTTCTGCTGCTTCACTCTTTTCCCACCAGGAGAGTACTGGGGGCTGCAGCCTAGCACTGAGTGACTAGCACTGAGTGACTTCTTCACCCCCGCCTTCGGTGCCCCCCAACACACACTCACACGGGGGACACCCACCTGGTCAGCAAGGCCTTGGAGCTCTCCCGGGTGCCTCTCCTCATTTCCTCAAGTTGCCCTTTCTTCCTTCTGGCAACATAATATTGATTGATATTCTAGAACTGTAATTTTTCCCTTAATGAGAAGTCATGGCAAGAATACGATTAAACATTCTAAAAATGGACTCTGAAGGCCTATTATTATGCATGTCCCTTCTCTTACCACAGCCTTCTCCTGCTAAACTGTGTGCTACTTCCCACACTGCCTCGGCCAAGCTGCCTTCCTCACAGTTCAGAAGCATCACCCCTTTGAAAGGGACCCGAGAGGTCAACTAGCCTGTGGTCCCCAACATTTTGGTACCAGGGACTGGTTTTGTGCAAGACGATTTTTCTACAAACTGGTGGGGGTCGTGGTTTGGGGATGATTCAAGCACATTACAGTCAAGTTGACCTCCTGTTGTGAGTTCCTAACAGGCCACGGACTGGCACCGGAGGTTGGGTAGGTTCTGGCCCAGCCACGGCTGTTCCTTCAGGTATCAGCCCAGCGATCCCTGAGCTCCTGCTGAGCACCAGGCCACAGCCAGCTGTTGAGGAGGCAGGGTGATGGAAGGGTAGGTCGTGCCTGGAAGGAGCTCACGTGTAATGTAGGAGGCAGAGAGAACTAGCTGTAGTGTGATGTGACAAGTTTAAAGCAGGTATGAAGGGGCTATGATGGGAGATCCTAACTCAAACAAGGCCATCAGTAAAGATCCCTGTAATCCTTTAGTAACTGATGATCTCAAGTTAAGGGTGACTCACTATCTTCCAAAGTCTCATTCCTTCTCTTTCTGAGTCTTGTCACACATTCTTCTTTCTGTGAGTAAGCCCCTATTGTCTGCAATTGGCAATCTAAACATTTTGTGGAAAACTACATTAGCTTTGAATGAGCCGTGTTCCTCTGCCTCAATATCCCCACATGTAGAAAGCAGAGACTCAAACTCAGTGATTTGAGACCCCCAAATCCTGTTCAATAATAGCAGATTGTTTCCAAATGGCTTCTCCTCTCGATCCTCACTGCCACTCTCTATAGATGACCCTTGTCACCTTTCTCTTGATTTCCAATAGCCCCTGGATTTCCTCATTGAGCCTACCTCCAATGCTCCTGTGTTATGTCCCTTAAAATCTTGTTAGTCATGTCATTCTGGCTCCTCGTCGCATTTAGGCTAAAATCTACCTGACGGGGCTTCAGATCCATCCAGAGTCTTTTATAATTCGGATCTAGCGTCGGTGCTCCCTGCCCTCCTCCACCATGAATAGTTGCTGCCATAATGAACTTCGCACGCTCCCCCAGACATGAGGGTCCATTTGAAAGCTCTGTGCCTGTGAACCCACTGTCCCCTCAACTTGAAGTATTCCCATCATCCTCATCAACCAGCAAGCTCTTGTTTAGACTCAAAGCCTCGTTCAAAGGCTGAGCATACCGAATTCAAAACCAATTCTCCCGAAGCACATTGTTCACACTTCCGTACGGTGGTAGCCAACCTCTAAGTCAACCCATGGTCATCCTCATGTCCTGGTGTTCACACCCGCAAACGACCTCATCTTCATGGAGTAGGGCTTACCTGTGAAGCCAGTAGAATGTGATCTGACACTGACTTCCCAGCTCCGTTGTAAATGGCCCTGTCCTTCCACCTGCCCTCCCTTTGGTTGCTCACCTGGGGGGGTCAATCGTCAGGCCTTGAGACCTGCAAACAGCCTGCGGAGAGGCCAGGAGGGCAGGGCAAGGCCTCCTGTGAACACCTGCACAACTAACCAGCCACGGGACTGAGTCTCTCCCTTGGGGACGCCTTCAGCCCCAGTCAAACTTTCAGAGGCCTTGGCCCCCGCCTCACTAGAGACCGTGAGTCAGAGCCACCCAGCGAAGCCACTCCCACTCCTGACCCACAGAAACTAAGAGATAAGAAACGTCCATTGGTGTTTTCAGACACTGATACACTCAACATAAGGTAATAGATACAAGCCTGTTTCCCCTATTGCACTAAAATGGGCCTCGTTACAGGCTCCTCTGTCCAGTCAGTCTTCATCTTAGAGAACGGGGCTCGCGTCTTTCATTTCTAGATCCATCGTGACTGGCAAGTTGTGAGATGCAAGAAATAGCCTATAAATAAATCCTTGTCTAATTAATTAATTACTAATTAATTTTTAAGCCCTAAAGATCTAGTCTATCTTTCCCTTTGTTCAACTTCCTGATACTTCAGCTTGTCTCTCTTTCAGGGTCCATCTGTCCCCTATCCCACTTCCATACCCCATAGTGGTTTACCTCAGATTTGCAGTTTGAAGAAGACCTATGTTGTTATCCATTCCTACAGTGACCTCCTGAAGTGGGTAGAGAAAGCATTACTTTTGGGCATGTCTGACGTATAACTAAATGGGAGCATGAACAGGTTAGGTTGCTGGCTCCAATTTGTAAATGACAGGAGCCCATCCAGTGTCTGTTATACTCTCTTGCTTCCAAGAGGTGAGCTGGGCTCTGTGGTCCCTCTGTTGCTTCCCCTCATGGCCCATCTGGAGGCCTCTGAGGGAGCCCACCCCCCTGTACCTAGGTTAGGATGCAGGCACTTCTTCATGCTTAGCAGGGCTCCCTGCCTGCTGTCCCTGCCTTCCCAGGCCAGAAGCCCAGCCCCCAGGGCATGGGGAGACAGTCTCAGGCCTGGGCTGTGACCTGCTGTCCTGGCTCCTCAGTCCCACCTGCCCTTGTCCCTGGAGCCCCGGGTTGGCACACACTGCAGGTTTCCTGGAAGCTCTGTGTCATGCGTGTTTGGAACAATCATCTGGGAAATGACTTGTGTCTCGGGCCTTCAGAAACAGTTCTTGATGTTATCTCAAAAAACAATTCTAGAACTAAAATTAAGAATCCAGCTGAGCACCAGTAAATGCCTATGTGACAGCTTGCACGGGGAGCCGGGAAGGACTTTCGGGGATGCACAGGCTGCGTGTCAGCGTGAGCACCTGGAGCTGAAAGGCCCCGGCCTACATGCCAGGAGACTTTGTTTTCGCGTCCCAGCTCTGCTCACCAGTGATGACATGCGATGCATTCCACCCCTTTGAGCCACATCATTATTATTATTTATTTTTTAATCCATGGGTTGACAGTCACCCTACTTTCCGGGTTTAATCACACGACTGGTGAGAGGATGAATAATACTTGTCATGTACCAGACACCTAATATGTGCCACACACACATCAGGCACTTTGCACCCCATAACTCCTTCCAGCTCCCCAGCACTACTGGAAGGTAGGCGTTTCCTGCTTCCTCACTGAGCGGAAACCCAGCATGCTGGAGTGAGCAGCCCACCCCACAGCAAATCAGTGCCGAGCCGGCGTGCAGACCTCAGCTCTTTCCACTGCACCGCGATGTCAAGGGGAAGAGTCTATTCTAACATGCTTTAAGCATTCATTCAAACATTCTCTTTAAAAATGAGACACTATGAAAACAATGGGTCTCATCATTGGAAGGAGCCCGGGACTTGGAATCCATGATCAATGCCTTTCTATCTTTCCTCTTTCAACACCCCCAGGCAAAGACTATAGCCTGGAGGGGTTGAGGGGAAAGCACCCCACCTTGTCCTGCACTTCCTTGGAGGAGAGTGAGTGGACAGACCCTGCATGCCATCCTCAGACTCTCACCTGTGCGTCTGCAACTTGACCTGGACCAGCACCACATGGGGAGCAGCCCAGAAACACGGCCCCCTTGGAAGCTACAGATGGCTCACTTGTACAGTTCTTCCCGCATCTTAAAGGAGTGTGTATGAATTTTTTTAAGTAAAATTGATATAAATTGATTCTATTTAAATTATATATTAAAGGTTTTACAATATCTCTTAGGATAAATGCGTGTGTGTTTGAGGACGGAATTACGATGCTGGAGGGGACACACAGACCACTCCTTCTAGGATGTTCTTTCCAACTCTTCAGAGGCCCCAGCCATGCCAGCTTAACACTCAGGACAGAACCTAGAACGAGAGCTTCCAGCTGCCCGACGTGTCCTCCCTGCCCAGATTTCAGGTGGTCTGTGCCTTGGCTTGTCTGTCCTGGGCCACGCCAGCCTTGCCTCCTGTGGCCACTGTGCCGAGAGAGGCACCCAGGACTAGCCTTTTCTTTCTCCCCGAAGAGCTAAGTCGTGGGGAGGACCCCAGGTGACCACCTTGACCTCCGTGCCGAGGTTACTGCGCTTGGCTAACTCACACTCCTCATGTCCTGGTCCCAGGGTCCTTGTCAGTTCCCCTAGGGAGCTTCCTTGGTCACGCTCATTTGGGCTAGATGCCCCCCTGAGGAAGGCACACAGTATGCTGCCATGGCCATCAAACTGGGGTGTAACTGTTGACCTATCAGCCTTACCCACCAAACTCTGTGAGGACCCAGAGCTCATAACCCTTGTTCAACAGGATACTCTCAGACCTAGCAGAGCGACCAGCACGTGTAAGTAGAGAAAATACATGGAACAGCCCTGCTTGTCTCACCACCTTCACAGGCTGTGTAGGGGGTGAGTCCCAACAAGCCACTTCGTGTCTCCTGGCGTCGATCTCCTCATAATTCAAACGAGGTGTTCTCTACCACTCTGTCCTGTGTAATAATCTATAATTCTGGCCCTGGCCAGGGAGCTCAGTTGGTTAGAGCATCATCCCCGTACACTAAGGTTGTGGGTTCAGTTCCTGGTCAGGACACGTACAAGGATCAACTAATGAATGCAAAATAAGCGGAACAACAGATCAACGTTTCTCCTCCTCCCCCTCTCTTTGAAATCAGTCTAAAACATCTGTGACTCAGCTATACTGATAAGGTGAAGCACTGAAAGCGCTCGGGAAACGGTTGCCTCTGAACCAACATAAACATCATGGTTAATGGTCCTATTCTTATTCCAGGTGGTTTTTGAGCAGCACATCCTGGCCGTTCACCCTCAGAGGAGAGGTGGCCATCCTCTCACAGCTTGGAGTCCCACCTGGCCCACGGCCACCCACCAGTCAGCAGCCGCCCGGCAGTGGGCACCTGTGGGTGCACCTGCTCCCTTCCTCCTTCCTCAGAACTCCTTCCCCTGACGTCTGAAGGCCACCCGATCAGAGGGACTCGGACCTCACCCTTTCTGACGGGCTGTGAAGACATCACTGAATTTCCCCCCTGGCCTGTGGGTTTTGAGGATCTCTTTCCTTTTTGCAGCAACCATGTAAAAAGGAAAAATCAAAAATCAATAATACAAAAAAATTGCTGAAGGAGATGACACACCAGACAGTCAAGTGGGCCTGAACTTTAATTTAGGGTACAGTGGTTTAACGCTCCTCCTGAAGACCGGACCAGTTTCTTACCAGACTCATCCTTGAACTAGCAATTGTGAATCCAGCCCATCCGGAGGAACGAGATGTCACTCTGCCAGATGAGCGAACACCATTGACTTTAATGTACGTGAGGGAAACAACACCGAGCTCCCCCACAACGTGCCCGAGCCTGGGCTCTCCTCACCAGGAAAATGACACCTGTTTTGTTAAGTCTCCAGGGAGAAGCATGAAGCAGGAGGTGGCAGGGGACTCTGTGCCTTGGGAGCCCCCAGGTACAAGGCAAAGGCCTCAGCATTGCATCTGGGCCAGAGAATGGAGATCCAGGGTGGGGACAACTGGGGAGGGGGTCCTGGTCCCCATGGGCACTTGGAAGGAGAGGCTGACACACCAGCACCTGGAAGTCAGCAGACAGCCACCCGCCAGGGTACATGCGATGACCAGGCACACAGAGGATGAGAGATCAGGCCAGCAGTGTGAGCAGGGCCTGCTCCAGGAGCCCTGAAGTCGATGTGCAGACTCACTGACTTCGTCCAGGAAAAGCTCTGTAAAGAGTCTGCCTTGGGGGTTTGCAAGTGACAATCTGTTACCAGAAAGAAGAGGTTTCCAGAACAGGAGCATAAAGGCAGTTCTTCATCGACCACACAGCCTCCCGCAGAGCCCTCCCTGAAAAAGACCCTAGGCCTGCCATCACGAGGTGTTTCTGCTGACAAAACCCTCAGGTTTTCTCTTCAATGACAGTGACCTCCGGTGTGTGTCTTTCTCTGTGTGCCGGGTTCATCAGCAGGCATCAGATAAATATTTATACAGCTCACTGGCCAAGTGAGGGGAAGACAGCTGAAATAAACCCACTGCAGTGATACTGGAGGCAGACGTCAGGTAACAGGTGTTAAGAGATCGGGCACGTAAGGGGCCCCCATGAGCCCAGATGAAATCTAGACAGAGAATAAGGGACACCAACCACCCAGCAAGTGTCCCCAGTGCTTCCCGGATAGTTTGCTGCCTTTGCATCGGGGAGGGGAGAGCAGTTGGTAGAGAAAGGTCTGGAAGCCGAGATCTGAGGCCTGGCTTTGTTATCAACAGCGTCCTGATGACACACCCCAATACCTGAGTAACAGGTGGTTCTGACAGCTTTTCTGTCTCCATGTGCCGTCTCGGGGGGTGGGGGGTGACCATGGGAAGACAAGAGCCCCAAGGCAGCTGATGGGGGACACGGCTGTCCTCTGAGGGTCAAACCTAGTCAAATTCACACACAATGGGCGTGACGGCGGCCGTGAAAGTAGAGGCAGAGATGACCTGTAGTGTGACAGAAGGGTTTCAGAGCACCCAGAACTCTGGTCAGGGCAGTCTGCGAGCCACCCCAGGGGGTGGAGTTGGAGTGCAGGTGCAATCTGGGAGGGAGGCATCCGACCAATTGTACAGTGCTTTCCTACGAGAGGGACCTCTGCAAAGGCCGCCGTGACCTCCGTGCACCTGAAGGGCAAGTTGCTGCTGCGGAGAGGAACGGGCCATGCCATGCAAGCCGGTAAACACCAAGTCATAGAATTGTTTTCTCTGGTCCTAATCCCATGATCCTCAAACATCCTTCTGGATGATTATTTTTGCACACAGAGCTTGTTTGCCGAGAAAGAATGGGCTGGAGAAGTCAGAGCAAGTTTAACCTATGCGTCTTGTAACCCATTTCCGCAAATGCCTCCTAAGACTTCCGTTCGTGTCCATCAGTTGCCCCCAGGTCAGCTGACAGAATAGGGCTGAGGGGGCCCAGAACCCAGAAGGGGGACTCGGCCGAGAAAACCCGCAGCTTTCACAGTCCGCATTCCCCGGGAAAGACTGGTGTTGAACCGAGCGGGTCTCCCAGAAAGGCAGCCATCAGCCCTTCGATCCCCACACACACGTCAGAGGTTCTGTTGTTACCTGTCCTATTTGTCAGTGAGGAAGTGAGCTCAGAATGGCTCAAGGTCGCCTAGCGTGGTTTTGACCTTACACAAGCCTGAAGCTCTCTTGCTGCAGACAAACCATCATGTCATAAAAATAAGCCACACATGATTTCCCAAGATCCCTACCAAGCTTTTTAACAAGCCCAGGCAACAGCTCCCTACAATCCTACCCAAAAAGGCAGACCAGAGTAGGGAAACTTCCTCGGTCAGGTTTTCATTGTGAAGACAGAGGGCCAAAGGAGATGGCCCTACTGCCTGCTGCTCCACAGCCAGGCTTCCGTGGCCTCTGGCCTGTCCCGTGGGCCTCAGGCTCACTCCTAAGACCCTTGGCAATTGGGTTCCACTTGCTGAGGGCGAGGGGCATGGCCAGCAAAGAAGTGTCAGCCTCCTTTCAGCACTCACTGTCCCCTGTAGATCTGGAGCCCCTGTGGAGAGCAGCATACAGACTGGTCCTGACCCACAGTGGAGGGGCGTCAGGGAAGGGCGGGGACAGCTGGCTCCCAGGCACTCAGAGGTGGTCAGAGGCCAGAGCTGCTCTCATTCCCCCTTCTACTGGGCATGCCCAGTCCTGGCTGAGGATACCCATCGGCAAATCTCCCAGGGAGGTGTAAATGCAGGGAGGCATCTTTCCACACCTGTGCAGCTTTCTCTTGGATGATTAGTGTATCAAGATCATACCTAAAGTCCAGGTTTGCTGAGGGCCAAGGGACATCTTAATGGTGTCTGTGGGGATGGCACAGGCTTTGGAAGAGACGCATCCATGAGATTCAGTGTTGTGCCTGGAAGCTCCCCCTCCTGGTCAGGATACTCACCAAACTCTTAACTCTTCTTTACTCCAACTGGCAGTCTTGTTCCCCTCCCCACAAGGTTCTTCTCTCCTGGGAAGAGTCTCAAAAGTGTTTCTCTTCTCCCATCTCAGCAACCTTTGCCAGTCTGTCCCCTCCCTTCACTTCACTGCCTCTCCACTGTATCTCACCAGCGTTCGATGCCCGTTACTACTCTCATGTCTTAACCCTTGGGGCCGATCTCCAAAGTCCCTGCTGCCCGAGCTGCCTCTCTGTTCCCTGCCTGGCCTTGACATTTGCTCCACGCACGTCTTGAAGAACTTGAGCCTGACCTGCAGGAGAGCTTCCCCATGCTTGCTTGCTGGCTTGCTTGCTTTATTTATTTATTTATTTATTTATGAGAAATGGGGTTCCAATTAGGGCACATCCTTACAGCACGGTGCTATGTAGCCATTTCAAATGGTGGAGTAGAGGGAAATGTAATGAGGTGGAAAAATGTTCACAACAATATATTCCGTGAAAAAACTGCGGCTGCAGAACCATGTGCAGGGCGCTCGCGTTTTTGTAAATGAGATTCATGTGAATCTACACGTCCATGGGCAAAAGTCTCTGCACCTAAATGTTCTAAGTGGACATCTGGTCGCCTGGGCAGGGTGATGATCGCAAATGACATCTTATTTGTTCTTCTCTATATTTTTAAATTGGTTTTACAATGATAAAATATTACTATTGTCACAAGAAAGAAATATAATAAATGCATGGGTTTTTCGCCCTGTGATACCGGTAAAATACATTTCCATCTCCTCTCTCTTCTGTGGGCGTTCCGTTTGCATCCACGCAGGTGTGTGCACTTGTTACTCTCAGCAAATGAGCCCACCGAACTGGGACTCCATGTACGTGTGCAGACTGCAGCTGCTGGTAGTCCGAAAACGGTGTTGACACAGAGTGATCATTCCTTCAATAGTCTGAAAGGTACTGTCTTCTCCAGACTGGCTTGCTCAACAGTTGGGTCTGTTCAGCTGTCCCTGAAGGCCTGTCACTCAATGTTGCCATCAAAATTGTTACCTGTCACTAAAATCTACTCTTTGTCTCAAAGAGGCAGTGTTGTATTGGAAATACCAGTCTTGATTTTTTTATTCCTGGATTGACAACTTGAGTTTGTAAGCTCTGCTAACTATGACTATTGACTTTCTATTTTTCTTTTCTTTTTTTAATTGGTTTGAACAATGTGGAGGTTATTTATGTGTCTAATAAATTGACAGGTGCAATTTGGTGCCTGTATAAATGTGACTAGAAGTATTGTTGCTCAGGACTTCAGAAAATGCCTGAGAACTTTTAAGGCATATTGCATGGAAATTTGTACTTATTTGTGGCATCTCTTTAAATGATCCTCCATGACCAGGGCTCCACTGCTCCGTGGTCTTAGCTTCAAGCCCTTTTTCTCTTCCACTTTCCACTCATACTTTGCTGTTACTGTACCGGCATCCATTTTTTAAATTGAATGTATTGGACGTGACAATGGTTAATAAAGTTATATAGGTTTCGGGTATATGATTCCATAACACATCATCTGTGTATTGTACCGTGTGTTCACCACCCCAAGCCAAGTCTCCTTCCATCCTCGTTTATTCCCCCTTTATCATCTTCTATCTCCTGCCACCCACCCTTTCCCTCTGGGAATCACCATAATGTTGTCTGTGTCTGAGTTTTTGTCTGTGAGGTTTTTCTGCTTAACCTCTATACCTTTTCCACCCAGCCCCCTAACCCCACTCCCCTCTGACATCTATCAGTCTACTCTCTGCATCTATTCTTCTGTTTCTGTTTTATTATTTTATTTTGTTCATTACGTTCCACAAGTAAGTGAAATCATATGGTACTTGTCTTTCTCTGACTGCCTTATTTCACTTAGCATAATACTTTCCAGGTCTACCCATGCTGTCACAAAGGGTAAGATTTCTTTCTTTTTGTGGCTGAGTAGAATTCTGTTGTGTAAATGTACCACAGGTATTTTATCCACTCATCTACTGATGGGCACTTGGGCTGCTTCCATATCTTGGCTATTGTAAGTAATGCTGCAACGAACATAGGGGTGCTTATATTCTTTCAGGTCAGTATTTTGGGTTTCTTCCAGTATATTCCCAAAAGTGGGATCACTGGGCCAAAGGGCAGTTCCATTTTTAATTTTTTGAGGAAACTCCACACTGCTTTCCACAGTGGCTGCAGCAGTCTGCATTCCCACCAACAGTGCACATGGGTTCCCTTTTCTCCATGTCCTCACCAGCACTTGTTTGTTCTTTGATTTATTGATGGTAGCCATTCTGACAGACGTGAGGTGATATCTCATTGTGATTTTGATTTGCATTTCTCTGACAATTAGTGATGGTGGGCTCCTTTTCCATATGTCTCTTTGCAATCTGTATGTCCTCTTTGGAGAAGTGTCTATTCAGGTCCTTTGCCCATTTTTTAATTGTGTGTGTGTGTGTGTTGAGTTGTGTACGAGTAAGTTCTTTATAAATTTTGGATAGTAACCCCTTATCAGATGTATCATTGTTGAATATGTTTTCCCGCTCAGTGGGCTGTCTTTTCATTTTGTTGATGGTTGCCTTTGCCATGCAGAAATTTTTTAGTTGGAAGTAGTCCCATTTGTTTATTTTTTCTTTTGTTTTCCTTCCCGGAAAAGATATGTGAGAAAAAATATTACTGTGAGAAAAGTCCAAGATTTTACTGCTGCCTACATTTTCTTCTAGGATTTTTGTGGTTTCAAGTCCTACATTTAAGTTTTTAATCCATTTCAAGTTTGTCCTTGTGTGTGATGTAAGAAGGGGGTCTAGTTTCATTTTTTTACACATATCTGCCCAATTTTTCCAGCACCATTTTTAAACTAGACTATCTTTACTCCATTGCATGGGAGCACGACCAGTCCTTTTCACATCTCTGCCCTTCCTACCAGTCTTGATGTAGCTTCTTCTGAAAATCCTTGGCTACAAGTCTTTTCTTCAGCTGGCCCTCAGTTGGTCATTCAGGTTAAATGCTCTATATTTTAGTTGCAGTTCCAGTTTGGTCCTGGGGGGAGGTGAATGTAATATCCACGTTCTCAGCTGCTGTCTTGGTTTCCAACTACTGAGTCTTAGGGCGTTGGCTTCCCCAGCTGCAAATTGATAATATTGACACTTCCATGTATAGGGTTGCTTTGAAGACTAAACAAATAAATATAATCAAGTGCTTAGCATAGTGTTTGGCATATAAAAAGCATTTAATAAATACAAGCATTGTTAACTCCCAAACAACCTTGAAGCAACAACATTTTGAATTGTTTTTAGCCTCATATGCTTGAGTTTGAGAAAAAGGCATAGTAAGAGCAGATTTCGACAACTCAGACAGGACACAGCCAGGAAGGGGCGACGGGGAGGGTTCCACTCTGTTGCTTTTATTTCAGAATTATTCACAGACACACAAGCACAACCCATGAGCTGTTTACATTACTGCAAAAGTGACTTTCTTTAAAAGATCACCCTTGACCAGTTTAACTTTGCTGCGCCCTGGGCAGAAGTCTACATTCCAATATTGACCTATTAAAACCAGCAGCAATCTGGCCTCTGACTCAGGGGGACAGACTCTGAGGACTGAAAGGAAGCTTCCTCCTCATCTGGTCTAACGTCCAGCTGGGCGGGTGTTCATATCTTTCCTGAACACTCACACTGTGTCACCATCAATTCTGTGCCTAAGAACTTGTGCCAGGACACTCTGAAAGTTCCCTCTGAATAGAAGTTCTTCTGTGTATTTAACTTAAATCAGTTCCTCTGTACCTTTCAACCTGTTGTGTCTAACACTTGGGAGGAAAAGAAAAGGTTAATTCTTTTCCCCCATGGCATTCTTCCAAATATTTGCCACCAGGGACTGTGTATTCCTCTCTCTTTGATCCTCTACAGGCTAGATGTCACCGGTTTCCAAGATGAGTAAGGCTTCATGGATCTTCACCATCCGGGCTTCTCCCCTCTGAACTTGTTCTAGTCAAGTATGGGGTCTAGAAGGCATCCCTCCATGTGTGACTTCACCTACACAGGATGTGACAAAATGATCCCCTCTGTCATCTTAGACACTGCAGTTTTGTTAATGTAGCCAAGAGTGCACTTGCTCTTAGGTGACCAGTGAATTTATTCTCAACTCAGTCCCAGGGACTGTTTATTTTCCTTCACAATTACTATATTACAACGATCTCATCCTATAATTACTGAGTTGTTTTTTCCTAAACCCAACACAGGCTGTTGCATTTTCCTTTGTTAAATTTCATCCTATTAAATTCATTCTACTATTTTAGCTTGCGGACCTGATTCTGTCACCCAGCATATTGCTAACCACCCCAAATTCGTGTCATCCACAAGTCTGATGGCTCTGCCTTCGGTCGTCATAGAGGCATTGATGGACACTTTGACTAGCACCACACTGAGGTCAGAGCCCTGGGGACGGTCACCAGAAACCTCTCTCCAACCCATCGCCTATCTAAATCTTTGGATCCTTTGTTAGTTATTACCTGCCTAAAGC
>VMDR010003134.1:0-76985 GCA_007922815.1 Macrotus californicus
CACAGCCCTGGTTTGAGAAGTCAGCTCCAGCCCCACAGGCTTCCTTCCTGTTCTAGAATGTTCGAAACCTCTCCACACCTCAGGGCCTGTGCAGTGGCTCTCCTCTGTGTCTTGAGTGCTTCCTCCCGCCCTTCCCATGGATGGCTTCTCATCTTTCAGGTCCCAAGACACCAAGGGCCCGATTTAACCCTCCCCAGAGGGACCAGGTCCACACATAGCTCTCAGTGAGCAGGGTGGTCACCCTTGACGGGCTGCATGAAGCTGGTGATCGACACACCTGGAGAGTGGCTTCTCTTTTTCCATCCAGCTGCTCGGGGCCCTGACAGTCCACCTGCCACCCGACTTCTGGGCCACAGGAAAGCCCCCAGCCCCTGCGCTTTCTGGGAAGGAGCAGAGGCTGTCACAGAGGGGCAGGAGGACGGGCCCCAGCTGGAATCAACTGAGGAGCCCGACCCTGAGAGGACGGCCTGAGCCAGCTGCACAGCTTCCAGGCTTCTCCCCGCCTCTCGTGCCTTCTCCCCTAGAACATCCGCGGCTCCCCATCACTCACATTAGAGAGCGCTTCTCAGCTGAGAGCAATTTTGCCCCCCTGGGGACATCAGGCAACGTCTGGAAATATTCTGAGTTATCACAACTGGAGGGAGCTACCGGCATCTTGTGGAGAGTGGTCATGGATGCTGCCAAACATCTTACAACACACAGTTCGGTCCCCACAACCAAGAATTCTCCAGCCCAAATTGTCAACAGTGGAGGTCCAGGCTCTGTCACGTGTCACTCCAAGCCCCTCCCACCTCCTGCTCCCCACCAGAAGCCTCCAGGTTGGTCTTTGTAGTGTCCCCTGCACAAGCCACTGTCCTTCAGCCTCCACAGCTCTGCACACACATTCTGCCCCCATCCATACTCCCCACAACCCAACTCTATGCCTCTGCCAATGTCACCACCTCCAAGAAGTCTTCCCTGATCACTTGCCCTCAGATTCTCCAGCTCTGTGGACAGGCACTGATATCACTTGATATCATGTATGTCATGTCACTGATGTCATGTACAGGCGAGGACCTTCAATGGTGTGATCAAGAGAGTCACAGAGTTTGGAGTTTGAAGGGCAGCCTCCTGGCCCAGGCAGCCTGCAAGTGGGTTCAGTTCAGCCTGCACAGGGATTTGTCTTTACCTTGAATCAGTCACCAACATGGAAACAGCAAAGCCCATGTTCCCTGCTTCTCTAAACATCTGAAGAGCCGCTGCCGGGGCCCACGTTCCTTCAAGGCAACAATCAGCAGAAACAGAGAGCGGCTGCCAGAGTGGACCCGGCACGGGACCCCAGGCCACCTCGGGTCTGGCTGCCCACTACCCTCACTCACAGGACCTGTCTAGCTCCTGGAGGCCCTAGAATTTGAGACCTCCAAGTCAGTCCATACCCCCTACACACCCTTCATTTTATAAAGGGAAACTGAGGCCCAAGAGAGAAGCTTGTCCAAGGTCACACAGCCAGTTAGTGGCGACACATACATAAGGATCCAGGGGCCTGCTTCCCATGGGGCCACTTCTGCGTACCACACTGACCTTCCAAGAATGTCACATAATCTCAGCTTTGATGGGACCCTAAGGACTTGACACGGGGATGTAGTTGAAACGCAGGTTCGGCTGTCTGCCACAACAAAAAGCCAAACTCCTGAGACAGGTGCTGGTGCAAAAGGAAAGAGGTTTATTCAGGTGCCACGACCTGGGAGAATGGTGGACTCCTGTCTCAAAGATCATGCCCCCTTCCTGCTCAAACCCTGGTTCTTAGAGGAATAGGGAAGGGAGAGCTTTTTTCCTATCCAACTATCTTGCTAGCTTTCGGCATGCTTGGGCCATGTCCATTCATCTTTCTAGCTTTTGGTGGGCTCAGTGAAAGGACCTCCCCTTATGCCGTCTTGTCCAGTGGGGGAGAATCCCCAGCTTTCCCTGACTGTCTACGGTAACAGGGACAGATAAGGTTCCATTCCCTTCTCTCAGAATTACTCCTGCATTGGCAGGAGCTAGGCAGGGCACCGCTGAGCTCCTCCCAAAACCAGCGCCCTGGGGTCTGACAGCTGGACCCCCATGTGCTGGCAGCGAGCTCCGTGTCTGAGGCACTGCTGATAAGAAGGCATCAGCTGTGTGTCAGACACTGCCTTGTAGACATCAACGCCCTGGCTCCTCTCAACCAGCCTATCAGAGGTTGCCGTAAAGCCCATTCATTAGAGGAGGAAATTGAGGCTCAAAGAGGTTAAGCAAGTAGCCGAGGCTGCCGAGCTAGTAATGGTGAGGCCAGGGTTCACACACGGAGCGTGGATCGAGGCTGTGCGTGCTGAACAGCAACACCCCTCTGAAGGCTGAGCTCTTGCCACAGCCCTGCCTGCCCAGCCTGCGACAGGAAGCAGCTGTAACCAGGTCGAAGCGCTACAGCAGCCCACCATGGCGTGTGGATTTGGATTCTTTTTGAGGCAGCCCTTCCAGGCTCATGAGAGAAGTGTTAACCACAGCCCATGAGTTACCCCGGGGGAAGGCGCCTGGGCCTGGGGGAGCTGGGTGTGGCTTGGAGGTGGGGGCAGGGGGCCTGGAAGGAGGGAACAGAGACCCTGATCTTTAGCCGCTGAGATGGGGTGACCTCTGGCCCAGGGTGAAAGAGGGGGCTGTGACTCCCCCAGAGGCAAGGCTCCACACCCGGGAGGTACACACCAGCCTCCAAAGTGGAACCACCGGGCCTGTTCCCCTCAGGTTGCCCCACAAGAGACTGGGCCAGGCCAGCCCTCTGTTCATTAGCACAAAGCCTCAAGTTTTCCCGGTGGGGAGAAGGCAGTGGTTCGCCCAAACCATAAACTAAGAGGAGTCCCTCCTCCTTCCCATGGGAAGCACGAAGGGAGATTCCCACCTGTGAGCCTGGTGCCACGGCAGAGAAGACCTGGAGCTGTGCCTGCTGCCTGGCCCCTATCCCGGCAGCATCCCGGCCCCCATTTCTCCCAAGATTCCTGGCTCCCAAAGCACTTCCCCACCTGGGTATCCGTTTGTGCTGGTTGACCTTGTAGCTGCTATTTGTCCCATTTTACAGAGACAGAAACTAAGCTTCCGAGAGAATGCACGTTACGTTCTCTTACAACAAGGACCCCCTACTTCTACCTCTGCTCCACTCAGGAGGCAGCTACTGGGTCCCCTTCCCCGCAGTCCACAGAGCAGGAGGCTGAGACCCAACAAGCAGGATCCCACAGAAAGGTGGTGAGCAGTGGCCATCTAATTAGAGGGGGCTCAGTAGATCAGGGACCCTCTCTCTCACATTTGCACACGCGCGCGCGCGCACACACACACACACACACACACACGCACACACGGTCTCCCTGGGCCTGCCCTGCACTCACCACATGGTAGATAGCCAGGGCGGTGGTGGCAATGTGGACATTGAAGCAGCAGCAAGTCTGGCGGATGGCTGTGCTGGGGGCCAAGGTGCCGCTGTCCCTCCTCTAAGGCACTGAGGGGGAAGAAGCCAGCTCCTGGAGCAGGACAGAAAAGGGGAAGCTGCCCCTCAGACAGGCAGGGGCAAGGTCGTCACAAGTGGGGTGGGGCCGCTGGGATGGGCCACAGCCTGCCCGGGAGCACCACAGCTGGCCCTCTGCCACTGCCAGAAGGGGCTTCCCGGGTTGAGCAGACCCGTGCACCATCAGTGCCTGCCACCTGGGTGCCAGGGCTGGGGGTCAAGCAGGTTCTGGATGCTCACCGCCACCCTTGGAAGCAGGGATTGTTACCAAACCCATTTCCAGATAGAGAGACAGAGGTCCAGAAAGATCAAGGCGTTCACCCAGAATCACACAGTAGTTAGTGCTGTGGCAGGACTCAGACCCAGGAGGGGTTCTGGAGGAAAATCCACTGAGGAAAAGCCAGAGTTCAGGGGCGTGACGGTTTCTCATGGGCTGAATTGCTAGGGTAGTCCCCTTCTTGTTGGAGATGCAATGTCCATCTTTTCCTGCTGGGATCTATAACTGATGATTCTTTGCTCTTGACCATTCTACGGGGTGTGTACTTGACAAAATTTTTACCGCAGTCGACCAGTGTGGTACTGTGTGAGAGCTCCCCCTGCTGGACGTCCAACTCCATTTTAGTGAGGTTTTTCTTTATTCATTTTCACACCCTACAAGGTACAACCCAGCCTGTCTTCCCCCTCCCCCGGTTATGCTGTCCTGTCTGCGCTTCCTCAAACACCCCAGCCCCTTCCAGCATCAGGGCCCCTGCGTTCGCTTGGGCTTTTTTTACAAACCGTCCTATGGTTGGCTCCTCCCTCAGGTCTCAGCTCAAATGTCACCTTCTCAGAGAGGCTTTCCCTAACCACTCGTGTGTCCACAGAAACCTCTCCAACTCTCCATTCCTCTATGTCCTATTGTCATAATGCTTTTCATGACCTGAAAATACCTTATTTATTAATTTGTCGACCTGCGTAACGTGTCTCCTTAATATTTACTGAGCTCCTACTCCAACCCATCATGTGAATGAATGGCTGCTACCTCCAGCATCAAGGAGAGAGCTCACACGTGCCCGCCAAATATTTGTTGAGAGGATGTGAATATAATCCAGACTTTGAGAGAACAAACATTGATCAGGTGTCAGGTGTCACGGAAAAACATGCTCATAACGGAGGACTCAGTCCAGCTTAGAGGTGAGCATGTCTGAGCTAAAATCTGAAGGGTGTAGGCGCAGAGAGCAGAACACACTACTCTAGCTGGTTTAAACAGAGGGAATGTGTTGCCGAGTGTTATGTGTTATCAACAATCTGAAGACCTGAAAGCAGCAAATTTAAGGTCTAGCTTTCGGGAGCAACTCCCAAAACCACACCACGGGAGAGGGCTGCCAAGGGAGCTGCCCACTGAAGCCACCAGGAGCAGGGAGAGCCCCACCTGCCACAATCGAGGGCCACCACCAGCAGGCGCACGGCCAGCCCTGCCTCTTATCCTCCTGAACCCGATGCCCACACCCTGGAATTGGCCTCAGAAAAACACAAGCGTCCGCACACAGCATTTGTCTGCAGAAACTTGCACCTTCCAAAGGTCGTGTAAGTTTCTCCAACTGGCTGAACCTCACACCCAGAACTGAAAGGGAGTCTGGGAAATATGGTTTCTGCTTTCTAGTCCCTGCAGGCAGGCGGCGAGAGGAAGGGTGAGTGGATATCAAGTGGCCGTCCATCGTATGCATCCTCATGTGCATGCATGTGTGTGCTTGTGTACATGCATATACACTGTGTACATATTTGCACTTCTGCATTTGTGCTCACCTGTGTGCATGCTAGTGTGCATATGTGCACACGTGTGATGGGGGCAGTTGGAGCAACGGGCCATCAACATTAGAGAGAAGGCCTTATCAAAGACCATCACAGACTTCCTCTGACCTCTGACCGCCTGGACCAGCGCTCTGAAGGCCATTCAGCCAAGGTGGGCAAACAGGCTGTAACTGTCTGACAGTCTAATCCTACTGCCTTAGTTTTCTCATACAAAAAGTAAGGCCAGCGGAGTTATGTCCCTTGCCCAAGGACACACTGCAAGTCATGGCATTGGCCTAAATCCCAGCCAGGTCCCCCGAGGTGAGGTTCATGTTTTCCACTTGATATGCAACCACGCTTCCAGGAAGTCTGACATGAAGTTTCCTCCCACACTGGGCAACCAGCCCTGCGCCTGCTTTACAGGACTTGTCTCTGGTCATTCAGCAGCGTGCTCCCACATACTTGAATAACGGCAAACGTTGAGAAACGCCTGCCCTGTGCCAGGCAGTATGGCCTGCGGGTGTCATCACATCAGCACCAGGCTCAGGGGCCCTAGCCAGGGGCCTGTGCGCCCCCCACCCCCACATCACTGTGTGCCTTCGGAGATAGGTAGGCCGCTTCACCTGAGCCCCATGACACCCTGGGAGGGTAACATTTTTCCCATCTGACAAATGAGGAGCCAGGGCCCAGAGGCAGGAGGACTTGCCAGAGTCCCACAGGAGCCCCCCACCCACCCCGTCTCAGCCTCCTCTGGTCAGCAGGATCCAGGTCAACTTGGCCACTCCCAAGCTGGCTCTCCCCCATTCCCCAAGGCACCTTGCCCAGAGCAGGTGTTAACTTCTATGCAAGGAAGAAGGGGAGAATGGTGACAAGCTCCTCAGCAAGACCCTGGAGGTGAGTCAGAGGTGGGCAGGACCTCAGGGCAGACACTGGTAAGATGGCCCTGAAGATGGCCCCCCTCAGCCACCTTGAAGGGGCCCCTCTCCACCTGACTCTGGCTCACCACCCCTCATGTGGGCACTGTTCCAGGCCCCTCTTTTTGACCCCCAGAGTCTCTTTATTCAAAGCCCCTCCTTGCTCTATAGGCTCTATAGCCCCTGTCCCCAGGCTCCCCATGACCCAGAGGACACAGCCCAGGCCTCTCTGTCTGGCTTTTGAGGCCCCTGGTGGTCTGGCCCCTCAGCCCTGACATTCCATTTCCAACCACCACACTGGTTCCATGTCAGTGAGGACCACACTGAGGATGAGGGGCAGAGAACACGGAGGCACACGCTGTGGCTTCTTTATTGGGCAAAGTCTAAGAGACTCTGTAAGGCACGGAGTCTAGGAAGGCGAGGGGCACCCTGGGGACATGGTCAGGAATACCAGTGCCTCAGTGCTGGGCATCCCACTGTAGTGATTACTCCCACGAGTGGCCCTGAGCATTTCCTTCAGGCCCTTCTCCTGGGGTGCCTGGGAACAAGGGGCCCTTTTCCCCGAAGATGGTGAGCGTAGGTGACTGGGACAAGGGGAAGGAAGAGGAAGCCCCGTGGTCTGGGGGCAGCAGAGGGTAAGGCTCAGGCATGGGCCTGATGCTCTTCATCCCTGAAGGCACTAAGAATAAGGCGCCCAACTAAAGGGCAAGTGCTGGAGGTGGAGCAGGGGCAGCCTGGTTGACTGTCACTGAGCCCCAAGGCACCAGGTGGGCAGGCTGCAGGGGGCTGTCTCAGCTGAAGTCACGGTTGGGCAGGAGGAGGGGGGCTACCAGGGTCCATAGGTAGAGGAGCAGCCCGGCCCAGCTGGCACAGATCTTCACCCACACGGCGGTCCAGGTGCTGATCATCCTCTGGGTCTCACTGGGTCTGGAACACACCACCATCCTGGTGAGCCTGGCCCCCAGACTTGTGACCTCAGCCCTGGCCCTGACTTTATGATCCAGCTGTGACCCCTGACTTCAACTTTGGTTCTTACTCTGTAACTCTAGTCCCCATCTCTGGTGTTTTTTACACTTGACCTTGAGACTCTAGACATAGCTCTTGACCTTGTACCACAGACCTGACCCTGCCTGACCTTAGTTCCAACCTTGACCTCAGTCCTAGACTATAACATTGTGACCTGACCCTGGGTCCCTAACTTCGGAACTCTAGGGCTCTCGGCCTTAGACCTGACCGCTAATCTGGCCTCTGACCCTCAACCCTATAACCCCATTTCTGACCACAGTTTTGATATCTGACCTCAATTCTGACCCTTAACCCTATGACCCCAGTCCTGGCCCCTGACCTTATGACCACAGTTTTGATATCTGACCTCAATTCTGACCCTTAACCCTATGACCCCAGTCCTGGCCCCTGACCTGGTTACTCTGATCTTAGCCCCTTGACTTGGCAATTTCAATCTTGGCTTATGGCCTCCTAACCCCAATTTTAATCACATGACCAAATTTGTGACTTTATCTGGCTCAATTCCAACTCTTGGCTTCATTATTCCTGTTCTTAGCCCTGTGACTTTGACTCTGACCTCTGCACCCTGATCCTAACCCGCCAGCCATGAATCCCAGATCTGACCCCATAAGCCACATCACCACACCTGACCTATAAACTTGGTCTGCCCTGCACAGGCCCAGCCCACCTCCTGTGATCCCCACTTTTCTGGCACTTGTGAAGGTACCAGGAGCTGAGCCGTCACTGGCAGGGAAACTGGGTCGCGGACGGGGCAGGCGCCATGGAGCGTCCTTGATAGACTCCTCCATTCCCAGGCCTTGAGCGCGCATCAGAAAAACCCCAGTGAGGAGCCAGACGAGAGGAGATGTGTGGCACCTCCCTGCCCCCCCGCCAAGGACTGCAGGCTCCACCGTGCCCAGCCAGGCTGCACACACCTGTACCAGTTGGTGAGTGTCATCATGGTGTGCAGGGAGGCCAGCACCAGGCAGAAGTGGAAGAAGGAGTAGCTGTAGGTGACGCCATCCTGCTCATTGTCATAGGCCCGGCCCACCTCCTGCTGCTGCTGCGGTGTGGCCTCCGCTACGGGCGGGCACTCCTCAGTCCGCATCAGGCTGTTCACCTGCCGGTGGTCCGAGGAACGAACACTGCAGGGGGGGAGAGGGGGCAGTCAGGGCTGTAGCCTCTGAGGTGGGCAGGCATGCAGCACCAGGGGGCCTCCTGAGCCAGGGCCCTGGAGGTAACAACAGTGGGCACAATGCCCAGAGCCTTGGGGGCCAGTGACCTGGTGGTTGGCCCTGCACCGAGGAGCTAGCAAACTGCTTTGACTCTCAGCTCTACCCTCGCCCCCTTTACGAACTTGGGCAAGACACACAACCTCTCTGGGCCTCTGATTCCTTGTCTCTAAAATCAGGTGCAAGAGTCCCTCCCTCACAGGGTTGCTGGGAAGATTAAGTGGAACCGTGATGTAAAGTCCTAGCACTGTGCCTGGCACAGATATAAATAGATAAACCGTCACTGTTATTCCGGTTGTTCATTTGCCATTTCCATTAACACGTGTTGAGTACCTGGTACTGCAAAGCACCATACCAGGTTCAACAATTATTAATAATGTTAATAATTAACAATACTCATTTGCTATTAAGTTTGTTTCCCTTTTATTGGTTTTAGGCAAGTGGTTTTACCGATTACCTCCCCTTCATGTTCATAATTTTTAAAATACTAAGAGTGATGATTTTTCAGTCACTGCTCTTCTGTAATGAGGTCTTGACGTTATGAACAGTTAACAGTTTGAGGCACATACACAGTCTGAAGATCCAACTTGCTGAGCTGCAGTTAACCCCACTCACCAAAAAACTGTACACGTGAGCTTACACCTGGGCGATCTCACCGGGTGGAAGCTGCTCATGCTCCTTTGCTTCCTGTGTTTTAAGAACTAGGAACACACAGCCCCTGCCCTGGGCTCTCAGAGGTGCTGCCCGGTGACCTCAGGCCAGAGAAGTATGAGTATGAGAAGCATCAGGAAGCACAGGGAGCCTGGCTGGGGAGGGACAGTGTGCTCAAGCCCACAGCCACTGGGTGCTCAAACGAGTGGCCCCTCAACACTGAGCCTCATTTCCCTCCGGGATGGAGGCGATAGGGGACTTTCCAGATTGAAAAACGAATCAAACGAGGTGACAAAGTCCAGAGATGTTTGTAAACTGCCCACACTTGACTTGGAGAAAATGTTCTTAAAAAGACCCAAACAAAACAAAATGTGAAACAGCCTAGGAATGTTCTAGCCTGGGGCCTGGCGGTGGGGGGGTGCCCCTTGAGGAGCAAGGCAGAGTTGCCCTCCAGGGAGTAAAGGGCAGACAAAGGAAGCAGCCCAGGAGAAGAGCTGGGCCACAGAGAGGCAGTGTGAAGTCTGCCAGATTCAGGGTAAAGAGAGTTACACCCGCACTTTCCACGGAGTGACGCTTACAAAACAGCCGCTCACACCCAGCTGTGCAGAGGTTCACAGTTGTTTGCGACAACAGCAAACACTTATTTGGTGTCTGCTACTCGTCAAGTCCTTGTCTAAGTGCCTCATACTACGAACCAACTTGCTTATAACCCTGCAACAACCCAGTGAGGTCGGTACTATTTCTATCCCTATTTTACAGAGAAGGAAACTGAGGCACAGGGAAGTTAAGTGACTTTTACAAGATCGCACAGCTAGCAGCAAGTGGCAGTGCCAGGTTCATGCGCAGGCCACCAGTTTCCAGAGTTCACACCAACAGGCACTTGCTGAGATGTCCCTTTAAACAAAGTTGTCGTGCGATCTTAAGAATGAGTTGCTCTTTCTTGGATGAGATGGTGGGGCCCTGGCCACCCTGGACATTGGAGGTTATCATTCTCCTTTTACTAAGGAGGAAAGTGAAGCTCAGAAAGGTGAAGCCACTTACCCCAAGGCCACACAGCAGGTAGGTGACAGAGCCTAGACCCACTGGCCCCAGTCCAGGCTCTTTCCCTGACCCCACAGTTGCCAGCACCCAACTGAGCTGGGCACATAGCAGCCCAGTGTGCAGGAAAGGGCCCTGGGCCAGGAGGCAGGGTTCAGCCCCGTCCCAGCCGCCAAGTCACGCTGTGCCCTCTGAGGGGCTTCCTTTCCCCACCAGCACAACGCAAGGGCTGGGCATGCGGCTTCCAGCCTGGTGTCTCAGCTCCGGCATCCCCCCTCACTTCTGGCTCTGGGTCCCCAGCAACCAGACCCCCGCCATACCTGATGAATAAGGTGCACAGGATGAAGACGATGAGACCCACAATGCTTGGCGCATCCCACCACTGGGTCACATAGCCCTCAAGGTCTGTCAGGATCGTCCCATTGTCAAAGTGGGGGTTGCATTTCTGGTCTGGGGATAGGAGCATAGTTACCCCCAGCCCATGCAGGCCAGGTCTGAAGGGCCACTTAGCCCTGAAGATAGGCAGAGAGCCAACCCAGATGGACAGGCAGAGAGACACACGGCCCACCATTGCAGTCTCAGTGGCAGATAGCATTTAGCAGGCAGACGGAGTCCTCCCACTTCCCTGAAAGACTAAGCCTCAGAATGGGCTGGGCTGGGGTGTTCCTGTCACCTGTGAGGCCCCCAGCCCCCCAGAGGGCTGTTCTAGCCCAAGAACAAGGCCAGGCCTCCTCAAACCTGGGCCTATACTCACCTGGGACATTGGACAGAGCCAGCCAGGTGACGAACATGGTGTAGAGCGTGACGGCGGAGGCCTGCAGCAGGCCCGAGTTGGGCTGGGCGTCCTGGTGAGAATAGTCCCTCAGTAGGAGCCCTGCCAGACTCGGGGGCACCCCCACTCAGCCAACAGGGGATCTCAGAAACCCCCACCACCCTAGGGCCAGGCACGCCACAGCCTTTGGGAAAACACGTCACCGTGCCATCCACTGTCCACCTAGCCTACCCAGAGGTGGAGTCCTAATTCTTTCTCCTAACAGGTTACCCCCCTTGCTTCTCTGCTGAGAACCCTGCAAGAGGGGCATCCCTTCACCCTCTGAATTAAAGCCCTCCCTGATTTGTCCCACTTTCATCTCCACCTGACCCCCCATGCTCCTCCCTGCTGACTACGCCCCGGCCACAGTGGCCCCCTTGCCGTCCGTGGAACATGCTGCACCCTCTCCCATGGCCGGGCCTTTGCACTCACTATGCCCTCTCCCTGACATGCTCCTTCCCGCATCTCTGCACGGGCAGCCCCTCTTCAGCTTGCAGGTCTCCGCTCACACAGGACCCCCAACAGGGCCCTGGAAACCCTGCCTGGGCAGCCCCGGCCCCATCTGCCTTTTAACCCACCCCCTCTTTATTTCCCACACAACACTCACCCAAAGCCACCCTCCTTCACCTGGTCTATTGACTATTCTCCTCCACCCTTCACCACACTCATGCTTAAAAATAGGGATCTAAGCTCGGTAACGGCACAGGCTCTGGAGCCAGTCTGCCTGGGTTCAATCCCAGTTCCACCCCTTATAGCCATGTGACCTTAGGCAAGTCTCTTTATTCCTCTAAGCCTCGGTCCCGTCATCAGTAAAGTGGGGACACTGATGGTGCAAGGACCCATGACATGACAGATGCCATTAACTGTGAGCTGGTATGATTGCTCCTCCTCCTCTTCCTCACAGTTGTGTCCCCAATATCAGGAAGGGTGCCTGGCATGCAGTAAGTGCTCAGGAGGTATTTGCTACACGAATACTGATTGCTGTGTGACCTGAAACGGAGGCATCACCCTCTCTGGGCTTCAATTTTCTCAATGGGAAATGAAGGCTCTGACCAGAAGAGAGGTTCCAAAACTTTCTGCTAAAGACCCCCAAAGACTTCCTAAACTACCTTTGAAACCCCTGCTGGGCTGAGATCCCGAACTGGAAAAGAACCAGTGACTCCGAAGGCTTTCTTTCTGAAGAACAATTACTTGGGAACCTCCACCCATCACCCCAGACAGTCTGCAGTTGGAAACTATGGAACTGTACCACCTAACACCGCCTTAGGTGTCCAAGAATCCTCGTTCAGTGACCCTCCCTGATGTTCTCCCAATTTACATAAAACAACAATAAGAACAACCATAGCCGATGTCTGATGGATATTTATGGGACGGGTGCTGTTCTAAGTGATCACAAACGTAATCTCAATCCTGAGAATAACTCCACACCGTAGGTATCATTATCCCCATTTTACATCTGAGAAGAGAGAGGCATGGGCGTGTTAAGGCCCTTCCCCAAAGACACCTCGAGTGTGGACGTGACAGCCAAGGCTCTAATCCAGGGAGGCTGACTGACGGGGAGTCCATACTCTCAGCTAAGCTTCTGTGACCAGCACTGCTCTCTGCCCCAGGACTCCAGGGTTCCCACAGGGCATCTGCACCCCGGTGGGCCTGCTTTCAGGCCACGCAGAGACTGGCAAACTCACCTGGACCTTGGGCAGGACAGAGATGATGGAGACACAGACACAGAGAGTGAGGTTGAGGCTGATGAAAACCTTGCCCTCGGAGCAGGCGCCGGGCTGGGTATAGTAAGTGAAGAGCAGGGTCACGGCCGCAACAGACAGCGAGTAGAAGAGGAGGGTGAAGCAGAAGAGGCCTGGGCAGGAGGGCAACAAGCAGGGGGTCAGGAGGCACAGGGACCCCTCTCCCTCAAGGGGGATTGTTGGGCAACCCTGTCTTGGGCCTCAGCTTTGTCATCCAAGGAATGACACCTGTGTCTCCTGAACTTGTATCATTTACCAACGCCTTTGTGAGGTTTTGCCCCATCCGGAACGAAAATGCTTCACTCTTCACAAACAGAATAACCATGCAAATAAAGGCAGTGACAACAAAAGTCCAAACTGAACCAGAGGGGTGGCGATCTGCTCTGTCGGACAGACTGGCAAGTCCAGAAAGTCCAGAGAGGCGTGAAAACCAACTGGCACCTCGGTGAGCCTCTCTTTTCGAGGGACTCAGAAGAACGCAAAGAGAACTAGACGGGGCTCCTTTCTGCCAGTGGGGTTTCTTTGGCCCAGTGTCATTTGAAGTTTGGTCTAGACTGACCGTGCGTGGCATATTCCGCAGGAACTGCTGAACCAGACCCCTCCAAGGCCTCTCCGGTTCCTCTCTCCTCTGATCCCCGGAAGTCACCCTGATATCAGCTGCTCCTGCCCACGTCCACCCTCCCCCCTCCCAGCTCAATGCCTGCACTGAGGCGGGAGCTGCTTGAGATGCGCTCCAGGCTTTCATCGAGATTCAAAGACCCCCTGATTCCTCCGGTAGCCCAAGCCCACATGAAGCCCGCTGGCGGCACTGACCTGCGTACCAGGCGCGGGAGTCGCGCTCCTCGGCATTGCCCAGCCACTGCTGGTTCCAGGAGTGCGCAAAGTCGATGAGCAGTGCCAGCTGGATGAGGATGAAGATGAAGGAGCCCACGACACCAAAGTAGAACCAGACTGGACGGGGAGAGGGGGGAGAGGTGGGCTGGTCTGGCCAAGGGGCAGAGCCTAAGAGCTCCAGGGCTCTCGACCCACCAGGCTCCCTGAGATTCCTGGGGCAGGCCCCTCTCACACATGCACTGATTCATTCAACAGTCATGTGTGCCACGCCCGGCACTGGGACACCGAGAAAAAGCAAAGTCCCTGCTCTCAGAGAGCACCTAGCCCTGCACAGAGACAGGGAATGGCTCAGGGGTGAAGCAGGTCCCCTCATTCCCCTCCCCACCCCAAAGTTGCCCGAAGGCCATATGGTCAAGCGCCAGAGCACTGTGTCCTGACTAGGAGCTGAGGACCCAGTCAGCAGCCTGGGCTCTGGGTCCCCGGGCCAAGAGCAGCTCCCACCAGCCCTTCTCCCTCAAGGACCCCACGCCCCTCCTGGCAGCCTCCAGCCCTCCCCACCAAGACCACCTACTGTTGGAGAAGGAGCCATCGGGAATGTAGAAGGCGCCCACGGTGATGCCCACAAAGACCAGGAACTTAAAGAACCAAAACCTGGGGGGTGGGGATGAGGGCAGACAAGAGAGCTGAGCAGGGCTAGAGGAACAGGCCCGGCCCCACAGAGCCTCACTCCCCAAAGAGCAAGTACTGGGAGAGGTGAAGAGTGACTTTTCTGATGATCTGGTGGGCACAGGAAGTCTGTCCTGGCCCTAGAGAAAGCCCCAAGGAGCAGAGGGAAGGACCAGGCAGGGCTGAGAGTGGTCACCAGGGTTCTGGCCCCTGCTGTGTCCCTAAATGCTGTGTGGCCTTAGCATGTTGTTGCCCTTTCTGAGCTTTATTTCCTCATCTGAGAATTGGAAAAAGCTAAATGAGCTGACCTCTGTGCTGCACCCTCCTGCCTTCCTGCCTTTCCTGGCTCCTGAGCGAAAGGGGAGGGTCTGGAGACATCTGAGAACAGGCAGGGGGCGGGGAAACTACCGCGGGAGGGCCGGAGGCAGGCGGGGCCCCGCCCTCACCCGTTCTGGATGGAGGCCCTGGGGTCGCGGCTGCTGCGCACGCAGAGCATGAGCAGCATGAAGAGGAAGAAAAAGGCTGCTGTGGCGAAGCACATGCGGTAGACAGCCCGCTGGCCCAGCAGGGAGCTACAGTCCACGTGGCTCAGCCGGACGAGGGGGGTCCCGGTCCCCTGCTCACACACCCAGGGCAGCTGTGGAGACAGACAGAGCAGCTTGACGGGCCCCGCCCCACCCTGCAAGGCCTGATTCCGCCCAGGCCTGCCCCTGCCCAGGCCTGCCCGGAGGGAGGCTCTCCCAGCAGTGGCTGGGCCACGATCAGAGCCAGGCCTCCCACTTCTGGGGCTGAAGTCCTAGGAGTGCCCTCCCACCCCCTGAGCGGACAGATGGTCCAGTTACATTTTGTCACTGTCGGTCTATTCCCTTGTCATCATGCCCACAACCCCAGGAGTGCATGGCACTGTCCAAAGCAGGATTTCCTAAAGTGCTCTCCACCCTCCCCCTACACCAGAACCCCCCTGAGATTCTGGTGGAAAACAGATTCTGAGGCCCCTCTACTACAGAACCCGTGTCTCTAAGGTGGGTCCGAGACTCTGCATTTCCGCACAGCCCCCAAGGGACTCATACTTCATGCACACTAAAATGTCACAGCCCCTGGCCTCAATGTTCCGCTGGGTCTGTACCAGGCCATTTGCAACACCCCTCAAAGTGGGTTTGGGCATTAAAGAGGGGAGAGTTTGCCTGGGCCAATGTCTTAGGACAATAATGATTAATATGATTTTCTGAGGGGGGCATGGCTTACAAGAACGAGAATCCCATGTGAGGCTCAAACCCTCCTTCCCACATGAAGAAATGCATGGGAACCCTCCTGCCCATCTCTTCTTGATCTGCTGGGACCCCAAGCAGCTGAGCCTTCAGGGGAGGCCAGGTCCCACAAGCTGCTGCCTCAGCACACCCCACCCCCATCCCCGGAGCTACTCACCTTGTGGAGCTGACTCTCCACGCCAGGACTCAGCATGATGATGGACACCAGCACGCCCAAGAAGAGGAAGAACGTAAAGATGAGGCGGCTGATGGTGGAGTTGCGGCTGGAGGGGCAGCAGCCACACAGGATGCAGGGGGCAGAGCCACAGAGGCAGGACGCCTGCAGGGAGGGCAGGAATGGCACCCTTACTCTCTGCCTCCTTTCCCCATGCATGCCCAAGCTCACAGCACCCACCACTGCCCATTCGACACCCTCAAATATGCACCGAGCCCGCCTATCCCACACCAGGGGGAGGCTGTGGAAACCAGGCTTGGAAGAAGCTGGGTCACACACGGTCTCACAGGCAGCGAGGTAAAGAACCCAGATTCAACCCTGGATCTATCTCAGGTGTCACCGTGGCTTTGGAGAGAAAGAGGGGGTCACGCTGTTTCTCACTTACAGGGAATCAGAGCAATAAAAAAATAAAAACAGAGCTTTAAAAACCCAGAATGCTACCTCCGTCATTGATTAGCTGTGTGACCTTATACAGCTCATTCAACCTCTCTGAACCTGTTTCCTCTTCTATAAAACAGGAATCAGAAGGGTACTTACTTCTCACATGGCAGTTGGGAGAATGAAATAGAAGTTTTAAATTGTAACCTCCTCAGACTCCCTTCCCCTTCCTTGCTTTGTTTTCCTCCATAGAACTTACCCTACCATCATCTGTTAAGATTCATATTTTACTTAAGTGTGTCTGCCTCCTGTTCCTAGCAGGTAAGCGCCCCCAGGGCAGGAAGTATTGTCTGTTCTGCTCACTGGTATTCCTAGAAATTGCAACAGTGCCTAGCACATAGTAGAAGCTCAGTAACTATCTGGTAAGTGAATGTAAAGTGTTTGGTGAAGCACCAGACACATGTTAAGGCCTCAGGAAAGGGCAGAAAAGTGCATGATAAACACCTGTTGCATGAATGAATGGAATGAAGAATTGTGAGTAGCTGGTATTTCCTGCTCTGAGTCTGGACCAGTTTTGGACGGCGGTGGCTGTCTAACCCTTTCCCTGTCTGGGCTCCTCTGCCCAAGCTGGCAGTGGCCCCTTCCCAATCTGGGGCTGACTGAAATCATTCAGGGGCTGGTGATGCCACACCATTCACAGCCAGCACCCCAACAAGAGCCTCACCTCTCCAAGCACACATCTACCAGCCCAGCCTTTGAGAAAAAGGGCCCACTTCCAGTGACATCTGCTAAACTGTTTATCTTCCCACAAACAGCACCAACTCCTCACCCAGGTAGTTAAGAGCCTGGACAGCAAAGAGCCTAGAAAGGCACAGGCCCCATCCTCGTGGGGTTTCCAAGGACAGGAACGACACTAAGAGATCACATCCATCATGGTAAATGCCAGGAAGAGAACCTGTGTGCTGCCAGGAGTGACCGATGTAGGGGGCCTAGTTTAGATTGGGGGTGGCGTCACTTCCCAGAAGTGACCATTTAGCTGAGAGCTGACGGACGAGGATGCACTCTCCTGACTGAGGCAAAGAAAGAGTGCCCCAGACAGAGGGGACAGAGCCTGAGGTGGCTCTGGGGCAGGAATGAAAAGAAGGACCTTGTGGCCAAAGCTTCATGACAGGCAGCGAGCGGTGAGGGGCGAGGTTGGCCAGGCTGGCAGACCTGGCAGCCACGTGCTAAACGCTGGTGTTCACCCTAACAGCAGTGGGCACCCGCTCAGGGGTTTGACGCCAGGATGGACCGGAACAGCCTTATGCTGAATGATCAGCTTTGTGGCAAACAGGCTGAAAGGGAGCCTCGCCCTTCTCAGACCCAGCACCCTGCTCTCTGGACTGGTCACCAAGGGTAAGGCACACACACTCTACTTCAGGTGCGTCTGCTTTCCTGTTCCCCCTTCCCATCCCCAGACCGGAAAGGCCCCTGCAACGGCTCCTTCTGGTCATGAAGCTCTCTCCTGCAAAGCCAAGGTCGTGAATGCTAAATGAAATGCTTGCAAGGGAAATTCTCCCTCATGGGCCAAATCATAACAGTTCACCCACCCAGCAACTTGCAGCCCCCACCCCAAATGCTGGCTCCCGTTGTGGCCACCTTTGGGAGGTGAGGGCACAAGCAAACGCCATGAAAGAGTTTTGTAAACCGCACAGAGCGTTCACACGGGGCTGGTTATCAGCTCCCACTTTACAGACGAGGAGACTGAGATCAGAGAGGCTACAAAACTTGCCCCACAGTAGCAGTGCTGAGACCCGAGACTGACAGCTTCCCATGGTGAGGAGCCGCTCGGTCCCAGGCACCGTGGTCAGCGCCCTATCTACATTTAGTCTCGCTGACACTATGATGCGTGTTGGAACCTCCCATTTACAAAAGGGGAAACTGAGACTCAGAGGTAACGTGACCGAGGTCACATGGGAAGGAAGCTGAGGAGCTGGGGTTTGGCTCAGGTCAGTCTGCACCAGGGGTTCACCGACTCCCTGATGGAAGTCTGGTTTAATTTCAAAAGACTCCAGTCACACAAACAGTGCCACCGATGCCAGAGAAAACCAAGGGAAGGGGACAGGCACTGGGTCAGGACCCAGCTGCCCACGTGCCCAGAGCAGGCCTGGCTCTGGCTTGTTACTACTTCAATTGAAGACGTTGGGGATGCAAGAAAAGCTGCCCCCTGCAGTCAGGGAGCCTGGCCCTTCAATTCACTCTGTTTTTTGGAGATTAAAATCCAGGTGTTCCTGACAGCTGAAACCTCCGGATTTCCAAGGGCCCAGCCAGTAGCCAGAGAGACCAGGTCAGGGAGAGAAAAACACATGCCAGCTCCCAGCCACTTCCGGAACCGCCTTGGGACCTTCGCACGTCCCGCCAGCCCCGGCACCTCTGGAACGGCTCCCCCAAGAGCTTCTTCCTACAGAAGTACCAGAGGTGGGAGGAAGGCAAGGCGTGGGCACACCAGTACACCTGCAAGGCCGCTGTGGCACTGTTCACACCAGGAGGATAAGAGGCGGAAACTGAAAATAAATGCCCAGAGATACACTGTGGTACTCCCTAAGAGGATATGTCTGCTAAAGGGAGCAGACGGGGAGGTAACAGGTAAATGGGTACACCTAACGAAATGTAATTAAATTATACCCCAATACAGTTGGTTTTATTATGTAAAAATAAAAATTTTCAATTAAGGAAGAAAAACTAAAATAGGCACAAAGCTTTAGATGTTAGGAGCTTAATAGAATCTCAAGAGTCTGCCAATGCCCTAAATGCCCAGGGACCAGTGGTGGCCCATGTACTTACTCCATGGACATTATAGAGGCAGGAAAGATGAACGTCACCAGGCTGCAGAGCCACCTGGACTAACGCTTATGATGCAGTGTGCAAGGCTGAGGCCGACTATAACACTGCCCCCACCAAAAGCACTCAGGGGAAAGGCAGCAATGGAAAAGCACCAGAACAATGCTAGCCTGAGCACCAGCCAGATTCTCTGAATGGAGAACTCAGAACTTAGGAAGCCCTGCGTCTCAGAGTCTTCCAGCCACAAGGTTGCTTGGCCTTCAACCGGTCCGGCCTCTCTCTAATGCAGAATCGCCAGTAAGGCAGCCGGCTATCCTCTGCTGCTTGCCTACCATCAACGACAAGGAGCTCACTACCTTCCAAGGCAAGGAAGACAACTCTAGAGCTCGGCTTGGTTTGGCATGGTAGAAACAGGCTGTCACTGAGTCACACTCTCCTGGTTGTCGCCAGAACCAAGGATATAGGTTCTTAGAACCATCTCTGGAGCACTGGGTGGGCAGGCTAGGCAGCTGAGGGCTGGGGCCACAGTTTAAAGCTGATTTGTTTAAAACAAACTGGCCCTCCATTCCTGGGTCACAATCAAAGGAACTGAAGGCAGGGACTTGGACAGATATCTGTCCTCCCATGTTCACAGCAGCATGATCCACAAAAACCAAAAGGTGGAAGCAACCCAAGTGTCCATCGAGCGTTGAATATGGTAGATACACACAATGGAATATTATTCAGCCTTAAAAAGGAATAAAATTCTCACGAGGTGCTACAACATGGATGAAACTTGAGGATATTATGCCAAGTCAAATAAGCCAATCACCCCATGAGGCACCTAGAGCAGTCAGATTTGTAGAGACAGAAAGCCGAGAGGCAGTCACCGGGGCAGGGAATGAGGAATTCTTACTTAACAGGTCAGGAGTCTCAGTTCAGGGGGAGAACAGAAGGTTCTGGAGGTGAATGGCCGTGATGGCTGCACAACAGGGCATCGTGTGTATAATGCTCCTGGACCACACACTTTCAACGCTTCAAACAGGTTACGTGTGTTTTACTTTGGCAAAAAGTAAAAGGAGGGGGCAGAGAGTTCTCAAGGAAGACTAGTAAGTGAGCTAAGTGAGGAAGGGAAAGGTATTCCTACAAAGGGCATAACACAAGCGAAGCTGAGAGGAACGTTGTATCTTCCAGGTAGCTGGGCAATAAAAGAAGCTAGAATAGTGACAGAAGTGATGGCCAAGGTCCCCGCAGGCCAGGCCGAGGAGTGTGGATTTTGTCCTGAAGGCAAGGGGGAGCCGCTGCTAAAGAAGAGGTACAACATCAGAGTTGCATTTTGGAAATACTGCTGGACCACAGAATGGAAGGCAGAGCAAGGCGGTGGGTGCAGAATGTTTGGGAACAGGGGAGAGAGCCAGGGCTTGTTTTCAGTAATCCAGAGAGCTGATACCAAGGAAAGGTCAGATTCTAGAGTTCTCATTGTGTGCCCTAGCCAATAATATTTACTCCTTCTAACAGAACCACTCCTTGAGATCGATGTTAGGTTGAATTTTTGTTAGATATCTATTTTAATATATATCCTGTTTCTTAAAATTACAAGCTCCTTGAAGACTAAAAAAAAAGTCAAAATAGTAAATTTTAGGTGATGTCCATTTCTCCATAATTAAACAAAAAACGGGTCCCCTCCCGGGCGGGGTGCACCTTGGAGACTTCACAAACAGTCCCGTCATTGGCGGAGCCAGCCCAGGACCAGACAAGACGCCAGGGGGAGAGCTCAGCCCGAACCACTCGAGCACATTTACTTGCCCGGTGCGCTGCTGAGAATAGAGGGCCTATAGTCTGGGCTCCACCACCAAGTTGCGATGTGACCTTAGACAAGTCTCTTTTCTCTTCCATGGGACTCAGTTTCTTCACTCATAACATGGGCTCCTGGGCAGAGCAGGAAGTGGTTCAGAGCCCAGGCTCTGCTTCAGACAGCCTTGGTTCCACGGCTTCACCACTTCCTTGAGCGTACTCTGGAGAAATTGACCACACGGGGTGTCACAGGGTGGCTGCTGCACGCCAGCTCCATGCTAATGAGGTTGGCGTGTTCGTCTCAGTCCCACTGGATCCCCACAACGCGCTGAGGGGCAGGTGCCATTGTTCTCCCCATTTTACAAACACGGAGAGAGGAAGTGCCGCCCACGTCCCGTGGCTGAGAAGAGGCCAAGCCAGGACCTGAGTCCAGCCAGTCTGACCCAAAGGTCGTTCACACTCCCTCGCACGGGGAAGGTTCTCGCTAAATACATATTTGCTCACATCTGTTTCACTGTGTGCTGGCTTGCCTGGTGATTCCCCCTCACTGTGGGCCCACCCATCTCACCTCATCCAGGCCAGGATTCACCTTCAGCCCAGCACAAGGCTGGTGCAAATGCTTCCTGCCGGAAGGGTACAAAAGTCTTCCCCCTTCACCCATGTTCCCCACTAAGGATGCCTAAACCCCTGTCCTGGGGCTTCACTCCTGTGAGGCAAACCTCCACTGAAACAGGGTGTGACTGGTGTCCAGTTGCAACCAGCTGTACCACGTAGTACTGTGCGGCAGAATAGACATAACGTAAAATATGCTATTTTAACTTTTTTTCTTCAAAGTGCTTCTAATATATTTTAAGAATCACGATAAAAACTAAAATGGATGGCTCACAGACACAGCCCTGATGATATCAGTCTCAATGAGGGGCGCTGTCAGAGGGAATAAACATCGGCCGACGCACACAGTGAGAAGTCCAGAACCTGACTTTTCCTTGGTATCACTTCTTTGGATCCAGCTTCCTCATCTGTGAAATGGGAATAGCGTTAACTGCCCCATGGGGTCCTCGGAAGGGTTAAGCGCAAGGACGTACATGAAGTGCTCACTCGGCGCTGGGCCTGTGCCACCACCAGACAGCGCTGGGCAGTGAGTGCAGGGCGCACAGGGGAGATGCCGTAAGCGGTGGCCTCTGTTGGCATCATCATCGGCAGAATGGGGTAACTATCTCACAGGGCTGGGGGGGACAACTGTGAGGAGGTCAACACAGTGCCTGGTGTGCGGTAGGTGCACACAGCAAATGTCAGAGGTCAGAACCCTCGGGGGAGGCCAGTGGAAGGAGGTCCCTGGCAGATTGTAGACAGTCACTAAGTGAAACTCGGTTCTCCCCTGGGCCAGCCCTGTCTCCCAGGCACCAGGGATGGGGGAAGAAGCGTGGGTTACAAATCGGATTTTAATCCTGACTGCAGTGTCCCGTGCTCTCACTGTGTGCCCTTCGGCAGGTCGGCTGCCCTCTCTGTGCTTCAGTTTCCTCCTCTGCGAACTGAAGGTTGGAACAGGCCGGTCAGGTGCCTTCTGGTCTCAGCAGGGTAAGATTCGATGAGTCAGAAGCACTTGGCTCCAGAGGAAATTCTCCACCCACGTTTCCAAGATGATAATACTACAGCTCCCATCTAGAGAGCATGCCATTAATTGGGCAGGGCACTTTTGATCTTCCCAACAGCATTATGAGGGAGGCAGGAGGGAAGTCAGAGGCACAGGACATTGGCAGGTCCCCCCTCAACATCCCCTACCCCCAGGCCAGCCCAGCCAGATGGATATCTGGTCAACGCCAGGGAAACTCTCCCTCCCCAACCAGGAAGCAAATTCTTCCTGGACAGAAACTCAGCCCAAACCTTTATTTCGCTGGACAGGGAGGCATCTCAGGGACCAGCTTCTGATTCCTTCTACACACACACACACACACACACACACACACACACACACACTTCACAGATGGGGAAACAGAGGCCCAGAGAGGACAAGAGACTGTCCAGAGACCCACTCCATAGCCTCTCTGTTCAGATGCCATTCTCAAAAAATGGCTGTAACGTAAATCTCTAGATCCCCCAGCTCCCGCCCCTACCCACCCCCATCCTAACACACACAAAGGAAAGCAAGTTCTGAGATTCGGCAGCCACCAGACCCCCCTCTTCCTCTCTGCTCCTCTTTGTGTGGGGCAGAGGGGGAGGGGCTGCCTGAATGAGCCTCGGGTTTAATGAAGGGAAAAGGAAAAGAAGGGGCCTCTCATCTGGGGTCTGGCTGAGGCTCCGCCCCTATGCTGGCTGTGGCCCCAAAACAGAGACTGACGCCCCCCAGGTCCCTGAGCCAGGCCACCAGGTACTCTCTCCCCCACACACCCTAACCTCCCTCAACTCTGGGGTCTTCCAACCCTGAATTGGGCCCAGGTGGCCGAGGCAACCCTAACAGAACTTACTTCAGGGTGTTTTAGAAAAGTGGACAGGGGCTTCCTCCCCACTCCCCATTTCGGCTTGGGGCCCAGAAGGGAAGGGTCTGGAGAAGTGCCCAGGAGTTAGCCAATGGGATGAGGCAGAGACAAGGACGCAAAGAGACCGATGGGACGGAGGGACAAATGGACAGACACCGAACTGAGGACAATGACAGATGGAGAAGCTACAAAGGGACAAAGACAGTCGGACAAATCAACGGACAGAGACAGATATCAAACAAATACAAATGGACAAACTGAGGCAGATGGGCTGGGGCAGACAGACTGACGGAGAGATTGCCAGAGGGACAGGGAATGGCCCACGACAGAGAGGTAGACCAGGCAGGCCACACAAAGAGAGCGTCTAGGAGAGAGGCCAGAGAGAGGCGCACTTCGAAGACGTCTCGAAGTTGAGCGCGGAGGGGCCACAACGCCCACCCCCATCCCAGGCTATGGGCCTCAGTCTCCCCAATTCCTGGGAGGAGCGCCCGCAGAGGGCACTTCCTTCCCCCGCCCCCGCGTGTCCCAAACCCTCCCCCGCGGTAACCCGAGCCTGGGACAGCAGCTGTCCCCGGCGCCTGCGGGCAAGGGTGGGGTTGGGGGTGGGAGTGGGGGGGGATCAAGGGGCAAGGAGGCAGGGTGAGGGTCCAGAAAGACTAGTGTGGAGGAAGGAAAACGAAGAAACTGGAGGAAGACAGGACAAAGTGAGCAGGCGGAGCGCGGCGGGTGCCGCGGGGACTCACGCAGCTGAGCAGGGAGCAGGCGCCCAGGCAGGCCCCCATGTCGGCGGCGGCGGCGCGGGCGTGGGGCGCGGGGCACGGGGTGCCGGGCGCGGTAGAGGGGCGCGGGCCGCGGGATTCCGTCGGGCTACGGGAGTCCTAGCCTGGCCCCGCCCCCGCCCATGGCCCCGCCCCGGCCCCGCCCCACCTGCCAAAGCAGCTCGCCGTTTTCCGGCGGCGCTTGGGGCCTCCAGAGACTCACCTAGGGCAGGTGAGCGGGGCGGAACTTGTGGGGAAAGTGGGTGGAGCGGTGATTCCCGCGGCTGCGCGAGCCGCGCAAACGGACCAGATTCTGGCGGGGATTCGTGTCCCGGTCCCCAGTGAGGGTTTGGGATCTGGGTTCGAGTTCCACGAGGCCACAGTGTGAACTCACAACACTGTCCCCCCTGCAGGAGTCAGAAGCCGAGAGGTGGTCACCCCTGACTCCTCCGCACTTGGCGCAGAGCCTCTGCCCAAGGCACAGGTGTTGAAGGGTGAGTGATTGGATAAAGAAAGAAAGTCACTTCACCTCTCTGAGCCCGCCTCACCATCTGTAAAGTTAGGGTACCTACCTCGCAGGGCTGTTACAACACATAGCAGATGCTTGACGAATGTGAGCTCCCCGTCGTTCCGGTTTCCTCTAGGACCCTGGCTTTGCACACTTTCAGCTGCCCTCCCCTCCATCCCCCCCGCTCTCAAGCTCTGCTGACTCCTCGAAGCTGCTCGCCGCACGTGCGCCTAACAGCCACTCTGTTCAGTGGCTCACCCTCCGCAGGACGCTGGAACCCTGGCCCTCAGCTAAGAAGGTCAGAAAGGGTGGGTGGGTCACATTCCTGGTACACTGCCCAGTCCCAAAAGGACAGGTGGCAGAGACCCAGACACGGTGCTGTAATTACTCAAGGCTCGCCCTCCAGCCCTCTGCTGTTCAGCTGCACACAAGATTATGTTAGGACAGGAAATCTGGACTCTGCACACGTGGTCCCCGGACTGAAGATTCAGGGGACACCAGGCTTGGCCATGCACTGTGCCAGGACTCCCCCACAAGTGCTCCCCACACCTGTCCTCCCCCAGCACGTGCCCATGTGATGTCCTTCCCTGTGAAAGTTCTCTTCCTCCTCATCCCCGTGTCTGCCCTTTGAAGCTTCGCTCACATATCCCATATTTTCTCCGGAACCACCAGCAGTACTTCCAAAACTCTGTCTGGCCCAACGAGGAGTGAACATTCCTCCCACTTCCCCGTCTTTCTGCAACATGAGCCTCTGCGGTGGCCTCACAAGTAACACAAATCACCACAAAGTCACACCGTGCACCAAACTCTTCACCTGCCCAGTCCCACTCAAGGCCCACGGTAGCCCTGAAAGTAGGTTCATTGCCCGCCTACCTCCAGTTTACAGGCGAGGAAACTGGGGCTCTGAGAAGTAAAGTGGCCTGCCTGTGTGCGACCTGTGCGCTGGGTGGACATTGCCTGTGGCGTTGTCGTCATTGTGTCGTTGCTCAAGGCCACACAACTCAGAGGCCAGAGCTAGAAGACCCCCCGCCTGCTTGATCTCACACCCAAGGCCTGTCCCCCACATCTCACTGCCTGGCTTGGAGAGCGGAGGTGACAATATCCAGTCCACCTCTTTTTCTGTCCAATGACACGTGCGGCCCTTCCCTGGTCCAAGGCCCTTAGGAGACTGAGGCACCCAGGGTCTGTCAGATTCACCTCTGACTCTGAGGCAGTAAATGCTTGCTGAATAAATGAATGTCTGAACTTTTGCCTTGAGCCCAGTTTCCTGATCCCGCTGGGACTGACCAACCCCAAAACAGCCCATACAAGGTCCCCTTCCACCTAGCAGTCTTCTGTGCCTGGAATGCCACCAAGCAGGCTTCTCACAGCCTCGCCCCTGAGTCAACTCCTTTTGACACTTCTGTCCTAAGGGCCGAATTTTCCATCACTCAACCCCTCCCTTTCCCTTGAGCTGGTCAGTAGAAAGCACCCAAGACCAAGCAGGGCAACACCAGAGACTCCTGTTCTGTCACAGCCTCTCACACCCTCTGGTGTCCTGGGGGCCACTTCATCTCCTTGTGTCCCCACCCCCTCCCCTGACATGGGGCAGTTGTCCTGCCTACCCTCACAGAGCAGTTGTGAGCACTGAGAAAGCATTCTGAGAAATGGGCGGTTATCTGAAACGAGTGAGGGGCTGCCTGCAAGTGCAGAGAAGACAGTCCTCTCTGGTTTCAGATTGAAGCTTCCCAGAGCAGGGTGATGGACTGCCATTGTTCTGGCCTCACCCTTCCCAAGACCAAGGTGATAGAGACTCCCACATCCCCACCTTGTGTCACCCTACATGAGGGGCCAGCCTGCTCTGCAGACACTGTGTGGCCTTGTCGCAATGACTCACCCTCTTTCAGGCTTATGCTTCTCATCTGTAAAATAGAGACAGTCATTTTTGCTCTGGGCATGTCGGGGGACTTTTGAGGAGATGAAATGAGGTGCTAGGTAAAGAACCTTCATTTCTCTGTGTCCTGACCAGCCTTTCTCCTGGACTTGAACCTCCTGCCTGGGGCTGCAATCACTGCCTCTCACACCTCCAAAGGCAAGATCACTATCAGTAACTGTGTTCTTGGAAAGTCACCCAACCTCTCTGAGCCTCACTGAGGGCTGAGACTCACCGCTGCTATTCCAACCATGCATTGCCTTGCAAACTATGTCCATTGAGAGCAACATGCAGAGGTCCCTCGGTCCATCCCCCGGTGCCTATTGCCCAGTCCAGACAGATGCTCAGCTCTCCAGGACCCAAAGGAAGCAGTCTCTGGCTTCTGAGGCCAGTCACTCCAAGGGTTCTTTATTTAATCTGCTCTCACTGGGCCTCAGTTTTCAAACCTGTAACATGGGAACAATCCCCCGCTGTATCCCCCAGTGACCCTCAATAGTCCCAACCCATTCTTACCCCATCCCTTCTCACCATCCTCCCATCCATGGGGATTCAGATGGACTCTGGCTTTGAAGCTCCTGTCCCCTGGGCTCCACTCTCTGCACTGGCCTCCACTTCCCACTTCTGACGCATTTACAGAGCAAGGCTGAAATTATTCCTTATGAATATGCATGTGAGATAATGAGGGCTTGGGATTGGGGGAGGATCCGGAAGAGGCGGTCACAGAAGCACCATCCACCCCCACCCACTCTCTCCACACACAGGCCCCCCACCAAGGCTGCCCGCCCTCTGAAAGGGTACAGAGGAGTTGGGGACAAAGGTGATAAGAATATCCACAGCAACCATTTTCAAGCGCTTACAACATGCCAGGCACAGCTAAGAGCATCTCCTGAAAGGGGCTTTAAAGCTGGGAACTGTTTTCCCCTTTAACAGGCGAGAAAACCGATGCTCCAGGAAGTGAACTAGCTCACACGTTAGTCACACGTGGAACGTGCACAGCGGTGGCGTGCAGAGCAAGGATGGAGCAAGGTGTTGTCAGACTCCAAACTGGCACTCTGAGCCCCCGCTGCCCAGACGCACAGGGCCTAGCTGGGGGCCCTGAGCACACTGCCACGGCCACACTCGAACCTCACACTCCAGCAGGTGAGCTCACTGTGGTCTTTGGTGACCAAGGCTTTGGCAAAGGACCGGGATCCTGGAATTGACTTCATCTGGAGAGGAGGGAGACAGGCAGACAGGCACGTGCACAGAGTGCATGTGCACACATGTGTGGACACATGCCTGATGCATATGTGAGCACAGATGCACACACAGTGTGCATGGATGTAAGTGTGTGTGATGAAGGTATCCCTGAGGCTGCCCGGTGCATGCACCATGGAGCTGCTTTTGCTCCTTTTACAATCAACACAGAGGCCCACAGTGTGCCAGATGCTGGGGACCTGGTGTGAGCAAGGCCAGTACAGTCCCTGCCCGCCTGGTGGGCTTTGTACCCATGTGTGGTGACACTCTAGAAGGAAGCTTTGTGGGAGGTTTTCTTGGTAGGATGTGCTAGGAGGTGAGGAGACTGTGGTGGGAAGGAAAAAGGTGGGACACATCGGGTGAAGAGCTGCAGGGGAGCCCCTGACATCTGGCCAGGAGTGCAGGGTGCAGAGTAAGGCAAGATCTGGCACGGGTTCCCTGGGAGGGACAGGTCTGAGGCTTCTAAAAGGACTCTGGATGCTTCCCTCACAGATGTCAAGGATCTGACATGAATGCACAGGTGGGCACCATGTGTGTAATGTGTGTACATGTGCGTGAGTGAGCATGTGTGGTGTTTGCATATGGCTGTGTGGGTGGAGTGGACGTGTGTGAATTGGGGGACATGGGTGAATCCTATGTGGTGTGTACCCACAGGGGTTTGTATGTACGTGTAGGTATGTGTGTGTGAGTGTGCAGCAGGGTGTGTTACTGCAGGGGAGAAGGCTGAGGGAAGAGAATGTCATATGGCCCAGGCCTCACATTCATAAGCCTCAGAAATGCATCAGAAATGAGACGGCTGGATGGAGAGACAGATGAGTCGATGGGTGGATGGATTTGGAGGGACTGATGGATGGGTGGAAAGAAGGATGGGTAGAGGGGCGGCTGTGCAATAATGCAAACACCGCACTGTGAGGTGTTCACTGCAGGTACCGGGGTGAGGTGTGGGCGCTCGCTGTGAGGCTCTCCTCATTTCTGGATGCGTGAAGTTTTCCGTAGTTCAATGTGAAGAGACAACGTAAACTCAGAGGAGGCTAGGTGTCTAGACCCAAAAATCATGTACCAGACGAGAAGAACAGAAAGGTCTTCACACAATTTTAAACATCTGCCCCATCACTGACCACACAGCACTATGAATTCACGTTTTCCATCATTCCTGACATCATCCTTTGAAGCCCTGAATTGCATTGCTTTTGTTTGTGCATATGTATGTTGAAAGACATTCATTTTTAAATAAAAACATGTAAAAATACCACGATTGTGACATTTCTTCATTTTTAACTACTGGGAGCCTCAAAAACCAGAACTGGCTATGCGTCTCTTGGCCTATGAGAGGCCCTGCTGCGTGAGGTATGCGTGTGAGTGTGCACGCACACACGTGGGTGGGCGAGGCTGACACCCGGGCGTGAGCCCACCCCAGGGGCTCGTCCTCTCCCAAGTGCCCAGTGGCCAGCACCGTTGCTGGGATGAGAGGGTATCTTAGGACAGAGGAAGGGCGGCCACTGGCCTCAGGGCAGCCTTGGGGATCAAGAACTCTGTTATCTGAAGCGTGGACACGCTCAATCAGCCAAGCAGCGTCCCCGCGTCCCTGGGCCAGCAGCGGGAGTGTGGGTGGCTGAAACTGAGGTGTTTCCTGGAGGAAGGTGAGGCAAAGGCAGGATGTGCAGAGCCCTCCTGCAGCCCTGCGGCTCCTCGCTTCCCTCCCAGACGGTCATTACCGCCTGTCTGGCCATTCCTCCTCCCCTGCCACCTGCCTTTAGGCCCAGCCCATCAATGCCCCTTGTTGTACAGGTGCAGGAACTGAAATCTAGAGAGGATGGAGCTGCCCAAGCCACACGGCAAGTCAGCAGCAGGGTCACCACTGAGAGCCAGCCCAGGTTCTACTCTCCATCCCCACTGCCTGCTTCCTTTGCATCGCCCCCTTTTAGTCACCGCAGGCGGGGGCCACGCCCAGCAGGCCAGGAGGCGAGGCCCTAGGCTGCTCTCCTGCCCGTGTGGGTTACACACAAGACCCAGGGGGCCATGTGGGCACCAGAAACAGCACATGGCTCAGAGGCAGGACCCAGCTTCTATTCCCAGCTCTGATCTGGATCCTGTCCAAGAGAGCCTGGACAGATCCCTGCCCCGCTCAGGGCCTCAGTTTCTCCATCTTTAAAACATATGAGTGAAACACAGCTGCAGCTCCCACATATTTTGACGCAGAAGCCCCAAGCAACTACAAGAGTTGCCGCCCTGGTCGATGCAGGAAAGGCAGCTAATCTCTGCCCACTAGCCCCCCTTCTGCCCTCCACCAAGAAGCTCCCCAAAGAGACTCCCACCCAAAGCAGAACAGTGGGTAAGTGCCAGGCTTCATCATAGAACCAGGGCCCATGCCTGGCTGCACAGTCCCAGGCAAGGCTCTTCAAGCCTCAGTTTACTCCCCTGTAAAATGAGGGAAATAATACCAACCTCACAGGGCTGTGAGGAGTTAAATGAGAGAATCCATGTCCAGTGCTTGGCACAGGATAAGTATATTAGAACTTCAAGGAACAGTGGCTCTTACAGCCCCAGAAAAGAACCACTCACGAGCCCACCGGCTTCACCATGACTCACATCTGTTATTTCAGACCCCAAAGCCCAAGCATTTTGGTAGCTGCTACCCCAGTTTCCTCAGTCTGTCTCAGCAGGGGCTCTAGAACAGCTGGGTGTGCAGAGGCTGCTTCTAGGCCAGTTCGGGCAAGGAAGGGCAGGGCTCCCTGTAATCAGAGCAGGCGCCCCGCAGGCCCCCCACAAGCCATCATTAACTCCCCACACCTGCCCCACCCCAGGCCCTGGCCTGGCTGCTGAAGCCCCAGAGAGAAGGCGGCAGGTATTTAGCCAAAGCCTTTCATTTCCGGGGCTGCTGGCTTTGGGGCAATGCAAGAGGAGGGAAAGTCTGCTGGAAGCCAGGGACCCCACCCCACCGGGCAACAATCAGCCCCACAGAGCACAGAGATGTGGGCATTGAGGATCCTACAATGTAAGAGCTGAAGGAAGCCCGAAAAACACCTGAGGTATATCCATACAGTGGAATATTATTCGGTCTTTAAAAGGAAAGCGATTCTGACACCTGCTACAACATGGGCAAAGCCCGAAGGCAGTACGTGCAGAGAAATTAGCCAGACACAAAAGGACAAACACTGTATGACTCACTTCGATGAGGTCCCAGAGTGGTAAAATTCATAGGGACAGAATGGGAGTTTCAGGGCCTGGGGTGAACGGGAAGGGGGAGGTTATTAAAAACCAACCAACAAAACCCCACAACTAGTGTCTCCTCTTGTTGAACAGATGGGGAAACTGAGGCTGGGACAGGGGAAGGGACTGACCCCGGTCAGTCGGTATTGAAAGGTGTTCCCTGGCTTTCTGCTCCTTCCCAAGCAAGCCCCACCCCACTGCCAGCCACCCAGCTGCTGCAACAGCCCCCTCACAGGACTGAAGCTTCCAGCTTGTTTTTTCGGAACATCTACTAAAATTATTTTATTCATCTTTTGAAGAAATAACTTTGCTCTGGATTTCATTTCTCCCAATCATTCATTATGTGTCCCATGAGTTGGTTTAGCACGGGATCCAGCTCCCAGGTGTGTGTGCGGTAGGGCATCACACGACGAAACAGGGGATCAGGAGAGTGCAGGAATGCCTAAAAACAGCGAAAAGGAATCGCCGATGGGTTCTGCCCCTCGACACGCTGTGATATATCTTATTCGAATCTATTTAACACTTAGACATTTTTCAGAAAACAATCTAGACTCGTCTACATGGCTAGTTCTGTGTACCTGTCCTTTTGCGGGGGGGTTGGGGGAAGAGGAAGGGAGAGAGACAGAAACATCGATCTGTTGCCTCCCACACACACTCCAGCCGGGAATCAAACCCACAACCCAGGCACGTGTCCTGACTGGGAAATCAAACGGCAACCTTTTGGTGGACAGCAGGACGCTCCGACCAACCGAGCCACCTGGCCGGGGCTGTGTCCTTTTCCATGTAATCCCTCCATGAGCACTTTTCGTGCCATTAAAATGTTTTCTCAGTTTGGTTAGTGGACATCCTCCATTCAGAAGTCAACTTCTGCCCTGGCCGGGGTGGCTCAGCGGATTGAGCACCAGCCTGGGAACCAAGGGTCCCTAGTTCGATTCTCAGTCAGGGCACATGCCTGGGTTGCAGGCCAGGTCCCCAGTAGGGGGTGCATGAGGGGCAACCACATATTGATGGATGTTTCTCTCCCTCCCTTTCTCTAAAAGTAAATACATAATATCTTTAAAAAAAAATAAAAAGAAGTCAACTTCTTATGAAGGCTCCTGGGACCACTGAGGCTAAATTAGCCCTTGTCCCCCTTCACTTTATTTTCTTCATGACATTTGTCACCATCTGAAAGTGTCTTATTCCTTTATCCTTCCACTAGTGTATTGTCTGTCTGCTTATTAAACTGCCCATGAGGGGCTTTGAGCTCTGGAACCACAGCACCCCAAGCACGCTCACTGGCACCTAGCACACACCTCCCCCGACCAGAAACACTGATGCCCAGTGTGCCAGGTGGGGTCCTAGGTGCTGAGGACGCAGCAGGGAGGACGACAGACAGAACTCCAGCCCTACCCGGATGGTGTGTCCTGGTGCTTCTCTCTCACATCGCTGTTTCTCTCTTCTCCTTCCCTTCCCTTCTCTCTGAAAATAAATAAACAAAACCTTAAAAAACAACAACAACGAAAACCTTGGCCCTTACAAAGCTTATGTTCTAATGGAGAATGAATGAATGAATGAATGAATGAATGAATTTACCTCCTGTTGTTGGAATTTAGGTTAATGCTCCTTAAACTTCCCCCTGCGGTACCTCTAATGGGCTGTAGGCAGAAAATCCTTTTAAATTCTCATGTTTTATCATTAAAATGAATGTAAAGTTTGCATTCTATGCAAGGTGACCAACTGTCCTGTTTCACGTGGGTCTTTCCTGGTTTTAGCATAAAAAGTCTCGGGTCCCTGGATGGAAAGCCTTCAGTCTCTGGCAAGCTGGGGCACCCTAATTCTATGCCATACTATCTACGATTTTTTTAAAAAACAGCTTTATTGAAATACATTTCACATACCATAAAGTCCATCTATTTTATCTTTAAAAAGATTTTATTTATTTACTTTTAAAGAGAGGGGAAGAGAGGGAGAAAGAGAGGGAGAGAAACATCGATCGCTTGTCTCTTGCACACCCCCCACTGGGGACCTGGCCCACCACCCAGGCGTGTGCCCTGACTGGGATCGAATCAGTGACCTTTCGGGTCATGGGCTGGTGCTTAGCCCCCTGAGCCACACCAGCCAGGGCGAATCCACTTATTTTAAAGTGTACAATTCAGTAGTTTTTAGTACACGCACAGGGCTGGGCAATCACCACCACTAATTCCAGACCATTTTCAGCACCCCCAAAAGAAAGCTCGTACCCGTTAAGCGGTCCTGGTTCCTCTGCCTTCACAGCCCCTGGCAACCACTAATCTACTTTCTGTGAATTAGCCTGTTCTGCCCATTTAAACAATGTAATTACACAGTGTGACTGACATTTTGTGACATCTTTCACCTAACAGATGTTGTTAAGGCTCCTGTATGTCATGGCATGTATCAGGGTTTCCTTCCTTCTTACTGTCAAGGAATGTTTTATTATATAAACATAGCACATTCTGTTTCTTCGTTCACCAGCGGATAGACATTTAGGTTGGCAGTGTGTGGACATCACCTCCTCCTGGCTGCCCCCCAGGCTCACCTGCCACCACTCAGGTCTGATGGAATCACTTGTTTACAGGAACAGTGTCATGGGCATGTGACCTCTGCAGAAGGGCCCCAGTACCAAGGAAGTGCCCTCGATTGGTATGATCCTCTGCCATCGCTCTGTTGTTTTGAAATTCTTAATAATTTTTAATAGGGGTCTTGCATTTCTAGTTTGCACAGGGACCTGCCAATTACGTAGTTAGTCCTGCTTGTTTCCTCTCTGCCTCTCACACGGGACAGGGTTCTCCTCGACCCAGGGTCTGACTTCCCCCCACCTCTACCTTGTGCTTCCAGTACCTGGCAGAAGCCAAATGAATGAATGACCAAAATGAATGAATGAATGAATGAATGAATGAATAGGTAAAAAGGAAGAAAGGGAGAGACAGAGGGAGCAAGAAAGGAAGGAAGAGAAAAAGAAAAATGAAAAGGAATCGATCTGCTCTGCCTTGAAGAATAAGGTGGGAGGAATTCCCAGCGCTAACAAAAGCTGGAAGGACAGCCCAAGCAGAGGGAGTGTCGTGGGCAAAGGCACCCGTCTGTGCGAATTCCTCATGGGCAGGACCAGGAGGCCCTGGGCACTGCGGCTGCACTGGCCTTCACTGAACCCTGAGGATCTGGGGGGAGGGTAGGCGTAGGGGCAATGCCTGGTCTCTGGAAGGAGCTGGGGGCAGGGAGAAAGCCCTGGAATCCAGAAGAGGGGGTGCTTATTAGTGTCCTCAGAGAGGCCTTTCCTGTCAGAGGTCCTGAGAGTTTATGCCAGGAAGTTAAGAGGAGCCAATGGGACAGCTTGGCTCAGGGCCAGGCCATCAAGGTTGGTGACCTTAATGATGCCAATCAAAGTGCCCTTGCCACCACTGGGCCAGATCTCAGGACCTCTGACTCAGGGCTCAGCCCTTCTGGTCTTCCACCCAGCCCACCCCGTGGCCCCCTTTCTCCCGGAAGCTGGATGGTCATCAGGGCCCCAGGCCCAATGAGAGGTTAGAAGAGGCCCCAGCAGTGGGTGCCCCCACTGCCTTTAGGGGCGGAGAGATAATGACCTCTTTGGGTTTACGGGCATAGCGCTGGGCTCTACCCAGCTCAAGAAAAGGGGCCCAAATGTCTGCCAGCTCCAGCGGAGTTTCACATTGCCCGTCGGGGTGCCTGTACTCCTTCGCTCACCTCCTACCACGCTCCCTCCTTCATTTCCTCCCTCCTACGCACAGCAGCTTTCTTTCCAGTCCCGGGCAAATCAAGTCCACTCTTGTCTTGGGGCCTTCACATCGCTGTCCTCTCTGCCTGCGCTGCTCAACCCGCAGAATTAGGTGCAGGGCCTTCTGATCACTGGGTGTTTCTCCGCTCACAGGCCGCCTTCTCCTCCAGGAAACGCTGTGCGCACTCAGCGCGACGCAGGGCCAGCCCCGCTCTACCCCATGACCGTGTTTAATGTTTAGACCACCGGGGTCAGAATCCTACCCCTATTATCTACTAGCTTGGGCAAGTCGCTGCACCTCTGTGTGCCTCTACTTCCTCACCTATAAAGTGGGGGTAACAGCAGCACCCACAGCATTGTGTTACTGGGAGGTGCGAACGAAACGACACAGGACCTGGCACAGAGCAGAGTTCCGCCAACGGTAGCCATTACAACCAGCTCCTCTGCCCCTCCAGCTCCCCTTGAGAGAAGCCACTGTGTCTGCTTGCTCACGGCTGCAACCTTAAGGCCTAGAACAGTGCTTGGAACACAAAAGGCACCCAGAAATATGCACTGATGTAATTGATCTGCTTGTGTCTCTCCTGGTGTTTTGACCTTTTCCTTCTCTCCCCCCTCCCAATACAAGCAGATGGTCTGTAGGCAGACCAGAGGCCTCCCTAGGCTGGAAGGGGAGGAGGCATGGAGCTAGTGGCGAGCGTCCTATGGATGGCAGCCAGAGCCCAGAGGGGGGCCCATTAGAATGACCCCAAACCACAGTGGTACCCCCAACTCAGCAGAAAGATACTTGGTCCTCCAGGGTAACCTGGAAGTGGAGAACAATGGCCCCACAAGGACCATTCAAAGCAAAAGGAATGGGGGAGGGAGTGGGTGAAAGTGGAAGAGGAAGTGGGGGAAATGGTAATGGAAAAAATACAATAAAAAATGAACTATTAAAAAAAGCAAAAGGAACAATAGTGTCACCAAGGTGACCCACATGGACACACGACGGAAAAACAGGGGCCCACCCAAGCCTCAGCACTACGTAAAATCACCTCCTACCCCGACTTGCACACAGCCCTGGACGAAGAAAAAGAAGGTTCTGTGTGTTACCCCCGAGAGTCGTGGTGTGGCGCACGCACACATGAGGTTTTTTCTCCGCCCGACCTCTCTGAGCTCTGTCACTTCAGTTTCGCCTCTCTCCCAGCAGGCTGGCGCAGGTTTCTGTCCTAATAAAAAGCTCCCAGTGACTTGATTTGCCATCTCATTTAATCCTCTCAACAACCCGTGAGATAAGTCTGGGCCTTACCGATAAGGAAATGAGGCACAAAGGGACTTGCACCAGGTCTGAGGCTGAATAGCTGACCCCTCGTCCAACCCCAGGCCCACCCTCTTCTCCACACAAAGCAGGTGAGCAGACAGAAATGTTTCTGAAACTTCAAAGACCTGTGATGACAAGGGGCAGCAGGGAAGGTGGGGGGCCCTGGACAGAACAGGGGCAAGCCAGGGTGCAGCTCCACACGGGTGGGTGTCCCAGTCATAGGTGCAATGTTGCCCTGGCCAGGGATGCACGGGTCAAGTGCCAGCTCTGTCTCGGACTCTCAGGGTGATCTCGGCAAGTCCCCCTCCTCCCAGCGCCTGGTCTTTCCTGGCTGGCCCAAGTATAGCTAAACCAAGGCTGGCAGCTCAGTGAGCTGACCACTCTCCTGTGTGGGCTCTGAAGTGCCCCCTCGTGGACAAATCGGGGCATTTCTCCATCAGTTCTGAGACAGAGGACCCCCGGAACTAACTGCCCCTCCTGAGTCTTGACCCCTGACCCTGAGTGCAAGTCTCATTTCCAGGCCCCAAGAGGAAGGGGAAGGAGCTGAGGAGAGCTGGGTTTGCCAGGAGAACTCCCAGACCCCTCACTTGCTGAGTTTGTACTCACCCTCCTCTCGAGGCCTGTTTCCCCGTCTCTAATAAGGGAGTTAATAACCTCCCTCTTTGGAGGCGGATAGCTTGGGTTCCACCCTATTCGGAAGCTGTGTGAGCTTAGGCACGTCCCCGCCCTTCCCTGGGCCTCAGTTTGCATCTGGTGGGACCAAATGGCCTCAGACCCCTCTGGCTCTGACAGCCAGGGGTCCAAGTGGGAACTGGGTCTTCGGGAAGGTTAGGGGAGAAGTTAGGGGCCTTGAGGGAAGGACTGGGTCAAAATCATCTCGTGGAGTTGAACATATATAGTCCAGTTTTTTAATTTGACATATTTATTGAGAAAACACTCGGGGCCAGGAGGCAGCATGTGAGGAGGGTGAACAGGAGAATAAAGGTGCTGCATTTTTTAAAACTAAGCAGTTTTCCCATCACATTGACTGATGCAAAAGTGTTGGTCTTGGTGACAATTCTACCTCTCCCTGGAAAAGAGGACAAGCAAGTTGTAAGGTGGATAGAAAAAGCCAGCGGACAAGAAGGGCTGCCCCTTCTGGCCTGGGTGCCTGAGGTGAACACAGGTCACTACTGGCCGTGACGAGTGGGGTGCGTCTCGGACACAGAGGGAGGCCGAGGGTCAGGATGTCCGTTGAGTGCTTAATAATAAAAGACAACGATCTCACCTTTGATGTGGAGGAATCGACACAGTCATGCCGAAATGCCATGTTGGTGTGTCCTGACCTTGAATTTGATGGAGTCACTTCTTCAAGGTTCTTCCACTGCTCCCAGGCACAAACTGGCTCAAACTTTTCCAGAGCACATGGCTTCACCACTGTCTTTCCAGTCATGGCGCTTCTTGTTGACAGGGTCCCACGGATGCCTTGGGGTGGGGACGAGTCCAACAGTGCACAGAGCTGGCTCACACTGGCTCACGAGAGCCAGTTGCTGAAATTTCAGAAACTTTGCACACCAGTCATTGGATAGTCCTTATTAAAAATTAAATTGCATCAATTCACAATTAAATAAATTATATTAACATAAAGATAATACTCAAAACTCCTCACTTCCTAGGGATTTTACTATTTCCTGTTCTTCCGAGGTCATCTACGTCTATTCTATCTGTGCAGTGGGACTTTGACATATGGCAGGCTTCTGCACATAACTTCCCAACTCTGTTCAGAACGTGACTTGTTTGGTTAACCTCGTAGGCTAAAGAAAGTGATGGACAAAAAAATGAATAAAAATAAAAACAAAAAGAGAAAGTGATGGACAAAATGTTAGCAGTGCAGACTACACTGAAAAGCTGAAACGGAAAGAGCTTTCGGTTTAACGAGCACACAGGAGGGAAGTGGGAAACCGTGTAACAGGGGACGGCGCATCGGACGTGATGACGGTAAGTGTACTGGGAAAAGTCAGCAGACTGGAGTGCGGCTCCATCTCAGACTTTTGCTGAATTACAACCGGAGACTGGCTACAGGTACAAGAATGTGGCACATCATGTGCTACGCATTGTTTATGTCAGTGACATTTATAATGAACATAGGCACATCTGTGATGCATACATTTGGATTTCTGAAGAACCAGTTGTCAAACATCTGCCAGCATGCCACAGGGCAAATGAATGTGGTTTTCTTTTTAAAGATTTTATTTATTTATTTTTAGAGAGAAGGGAAGGGAAGGAGAAAGAGAGGGAGAGAAACATCTGCGTACGAGAGATACATCAATCAGTTGCCTCTCACATGCCCCAACTGGGAACCAGGCCTGCAACCCAGGCATGTGCCCTGCCTGGGAATCGAACCAGTGACCTTTCAGTTCACAGGCCGGCACTCAATCCACCAACCAAGCTGCACCAGCCAGGGCTGAAAATTTAATAAAGTGCTTTTCAAAGCAAATTTTTTTCTTGGAAAAGCCCTCTCCACTGGGCAAAGTATTTTCAGGACAAAGTGACAGATGACCTCCTGCTTCCATTCGGGGACATTCCCAGGACATAGCTCTGTGCTTTGTGATATGTCACTTTCAACAATGCCAATAAGACCAACACCTTCAGGGGCTTTGTGGCACTTTCTTTCCTTTGACGTTTTTCAGTGTGAGTGCCTTACATAAGGCTATTGGATTACAACTAGTAGCAATTTATCAGACCGACTGAAACAGAAGCAGGACTCATCAGAAGGATAAATGAAGGGTATCTGAAGGAAGAGCAATCATGTTCACCACCCGGAGCACAGGCAGCCCCCACCCCCTCCGTGCAAACAGCAGTGAAAGTGAAGGCAGCTGTGTACAGTCAACAAGATGACCTGGTCTTAGGGACCAGCTGGATCCACAATCCCCAGACAAAGGATCTGGTTGGCTCACTTGGATCAGGTGGGCATTCCTGAACCAAATCTCATAGTTTCCCTCATTTCTCCTCCCCTTAGCCTCCTACTCCAAGCTCTGCTAAGCACCCACAGCCCCTGGAATCTGGGGACCTAGGGTGGGACCTCTGTGTTTTCATGGATAGTGGGTGGTGTCCCTTCCCAGGAATAGAAGGGCACCTGGAGAGGGACTCTGCCTGCTCTTTGACAAAGCTGTTTGGACTCCCATGCCCCCCACCAACTTGTCCCTGCTCCCAGGCTGCAGAAAGAACAGGCAGGGGTGGGGCAGCCAGGGGCGGGGCAGCTAGGGGTGGGACTGGTGGGGCCTGGCCCAGAGAGCCATTCAAGCCCCAGGACCACACAAGTAGGTTCCAGGCTTGCCTTCCATTAAAACAGCTCCCTTTCATTTGTTTCATCTCCTGGACTTTCACCTAAGAATTTGTTTAAAGACAGAATTTTCTGGTGCAAAAATAGTTCTCAAACCACAGCCCCCACCACCACCACCCCACACACAATACTTCAGTGAGGAGACCGCTCCAGAGGGCAGGTGGTTTGCCCCAGGTCACAGAGCAAGGCAATGAGAGGCCTGCCTGGGACCCGGTCTCCCGCAGCCCAGATGCATTCCCTTTTCCCCAAAGCTGCCTTTCAGATCTTCTTCTAAGCAGGGCCTGGAGAGGGGGCAGGCTTCAGGAAGGCCCAGGCAGGGGGCGATCTTGGGGTTCAACCAACAAACTGACAGCCAACCTGGAGGCCTATGTCGTGCCCTGGGAAGGGGACAAAGGGGCGAATAAGGCACAGCACCTGCCCTCAGCAAGCTTCCCATCTGGGCCTAAATGTGAGAAAAATGGGTTCCTCCAAATCTAGCTCTGAACACCTCCTTTCTCACTTTAACTTTGTATTTTCCCTGTCCGTGAGCCCTGTCTTACAGCTCTGCCTTTTTCCTGAAGTTGCTTTATCTTCCTCCCCACTCCTCCCTCCCACTCGAGTCCTCTGGGCCCTTACCCTCTCCTTCCCACATTAGCTCTCTTATCTCACCCTGTTTCAAAGCCAGTAGGCTGGGAAAAAGGCCAAATAAAGAAGAAGATAGGACAGGGCAAGGGGCTTAGCAGGACGGAGCTGTGATGCTCCCCCTCCCCAGGAGGGGGCGCGCTGTCACCTGCTGCGACCCATCTCTCCCTGGCGCTCAGCCCTGCAGGCGCAACCCAATTCCAGAGCCCGGACTAACATCTAATCTTTGCGGTCACGTTGCGGAAGGCAGGATAAATGATCCCCAGCTCCCAGATAGGAAGGCCCAGGCTCAGAGATGGGCAGTGGTGGCTGGAAAACTGGGGTCATACAGCAGCCAGTGTGAGCCTGGCTTCAAGTGCCCTTGACTCAAAACTGACCCCCTCCTCCTCCTGGTCCTAGGAGATGGGTTATCCTGTGAAAGGAAGGGCTATGGGCTGGGCTGCCTCTGAAACACTAGACCCAGGGGTATCTTTTCTTGGGCCACTTAGTCTTGAATTCCTTCCAAAATCGACCTTTCTTTTCCCAGAACCCCTCCGCACCCGATGCCCTACTCCCAGTATCCTTTGCCTCAGCTAAACCCTTGGTTTAAGGGATGGCGCTAAATAATCCTGGCTGCCGTAGCCGTCCCCAGCCCTCATGTGGGTGTCTCAGCTCCACTAGGGACTCCAACAGGTAGAAACTGTCCCCAGAACAACTCCTTCTCTCAGAAAGTAAAGACACCCTGAACCTCCATATATGCCAGGCCCTCCCCCACGTCTTGGTGTGCTAGCTCACTGTGCTGTCAGATGAGGCCACTGAGGCACAGACAGTAAGTGGTCTGCCTGCACAGCTGGGGAGCAGTAGGGCAGGACTTAGACTCAGGAAATCTGATTTCAGAGAGACTTTTAACCACTGTGTTAGAGACTGCCATTCTCTCCTTTTGTCTAGGCTAACAGGCAGTCCAGAATAATGACCATGTTTTCCAATCTCGGTTGCAGCTAGATGTGGCCGTGTACCTAATTTCTGGCCAAGAGAAAGACCTGTGCAGCTGCCAGGTCAAGCCTTTAATTAGGACAGGTGTGGCCCTCACCACCCCCGCTCTTGCTGGCTGCAAGCAAGGGCGAGCAGACTGGGTTAGCTGCCACAGCCTGCTGGCCCCCGCACTACAGCCGGAGAGCTCCTTCCATAACGCGAGTCAGATCATGTCGCCGCCCCGCCCCCAGCCCTCAGTGACTCCTCGATGCCTCCAGAAGACGGGCAAGGTCTTTTCCTGTCTGATCTTAAACTGTTTTCCCAGTCTCATCCCTTGCCACTTTTATCCTCTGCCTTCATCCCAGATCAATCACCAGGAAAATCTCTCCCATCCTGGCTGGTGTGGCTCAGTAAATAGACTGCTTGCCTCTGAACCAAAAGGTCGCAGGTTCGATTCCCAGTCAGAGCATGTACCTGGGTTGCAGGTCAGGTCCCCAGTTGGGAGCATATGAAAGGCAACCGATCTACCGATGTTTCTCTCTCTCTTTCTTCTTCTCTTCCTCTCTTTCTCTAAAAATAAACAAATAGAATCTAAAAAGAAATTTAGAAAATCTCTTCTTTCCTTAACAATCCTTTTCTCCTCTGACTTCCAATTTCTCTTACCAAATTGGGCAGACTCCTACTTATCCTTCAAGCCCCAGCCCAAAAGCTATCTCCTGTGCAAAGTCTTTCCTGACTCTCCTTGCAGACCCAGCAGCGCCCTCCTCTGGTCTTCCATGGTCTGTACACAGCCCTCTGGGGAGGGATAGCCTTTCTGTATCGTCATGGTCTGGAGACGCATCCACCTCTCCCACGTCTGTAAGGGCGGGAACCAAGTTTGGGTCATCTGTTGGTTATCAGTACCCTGTACGGGGCCAGGCACCAAGCCAGTGGCAGTCAAGTTCAATGAGTGATAGAAAGAGAATGTGTGTGTATGTATGTATGTGTGTGTGCATGTTTCCTGAGTTGGCTAGAGGTTCAGGCCAAGGAGACAGGGAGAACATCTAGATATAGCCTCATTCTGGGCCCTAGACCAGGCCTGTTGCCCAGGTAAACTGACCCTGAGTGAGGGGGTAGGAGCTCAGGATGGGCGGGTAGAGACAAAGAGGTGTGGCTCAAGCAGGCTGTGACCCTGCTGCCCTCTGGGGTCTGCTAGCCAGACTGTTGGCAGTTAGTCCTGGCACTCAAACCACAGTGACCTCAGTGACCAGTGAGTATTTCAGGCTGGGGCTGAGTGTCACCTGCTCCCTTGGCCCCACAGCTTATAGGGCAAAGGGGAGGCTGCCAGTCCACCCATTGAGGAGGAGGCAGGGTTGGGGCAGGGGCACTGGAAAAATTTGTTCTTTCTCCGTTCCGGCCCCACCTCACCCTCTTCCCCACTTGGAAGTTCTCTTCCTGAACCACCAACTGCCAAAGCTTAAAGGATTAAAGAGACTATCTGGCCAACCTCCCACCATGGAGATGGGAACACTGAAATGAAGAGACTGGCCCAAGGTCACAGAGCAAGGCAGGGTGAAGACTATCACAGGGAAGGGCAATGTGGAACGGTGATAAGCCGCACAAGATCTGGAGCCTATCTTCCCGGGTCTAAGGCCCAGCTCTCATCTATCCACTGGGGATGGGGACAGTAGGACCTACCTCACTGGGGTACTTTCAGGGTTATATAAGGATGATGAGACAGAAAGCTGCTAAGTCCAACCTGGTACTTGGTAAATGCTACGTCGATGTTAGCAATCATTTTCTGCACCACACTTCGTAGCATGCAAAGCTTCTCAACACCTGCCATCTCTTTTGGTCCTCCGACAGCCCTGAGAGGTAGGCCTCACTATCCCCTTCACATAGAGGAGGGAACAGGCACAGAGAGCTTGACTGGCCAAGTTCACACAGCTGGTATCGTGTTTCTCAACTGCCCTGCCAGTGGTCTTCCCACCTCTTCTTTGCCACCACTGACGGCTCATACACTGGCTCATCAAATGGAGAGGGGACCAGAGAGCACATGGAGAGCCAGTCCTTGGGTCCTGAGGCCACCCTTAGCTCTTCTTACCACTGCACTGGATGACCCCATTGCCGGGGGTGGGGGGGCGGCGGTGGTTATCCAGCTGACATCCTCCCCTCTTGACTCTGATTCCATTCCTCAATCTTGATCTTCCCACCTCCCAACCCTAGAAGGGGAGATCTCCCGCCATAGTCTCCTGTCCAGGTCCGCCCACCCAATCCTTCCTGCAAAGGACTCCTTCCTTTTCCTATCTAGTGTCTCTGTTTACTACAGAGCCCAGGGATGCTGCTCCCAACCAATCCCCAGCCCACCCCCAAATCCCAGACCCCTAGAACGGATCAAGTCAGGCTAACAGCTTTGGCTCTCTACCTGCTTCCTGGAACACACCTGGTTCCAGACTCCTGAGGCCAAGATCTTCTCCCTGCCAGGCCCCCTGTCATGGCTTGCCAACTTTCCTCACCTAAGGACACAGAGTGGTCACCTGTCCACATCAACCTGGCTCATCAGGCCTCCTGGAAATCTTCCCAGAATCTTCAGCAGGCTGTTCCTGAATGAAGTGCATTCTGGGAAGTGACCACTGAATCATTAGTTCTAATTCTACTTTACTTAATCTAATATTATTTGTATTCTTGCACAGGCAAATTTTTCATTTGATAGAGCAGTAGTTTGAGGAAGGCACCAGAGGAAGCCCCAAGTCTGGGATCTGGTTTGATTACTTCCTGGGAAACAGCCCTGTCCCCACAGAGAGCTGCCATGGAGAGCTTGTTTGGAGGTTCTAGCAGGAGGGCGCAGCTACTCCTATGCCTTTGACCGAAGAACAGTCCTCTCTCCTGTCCCAGAAGGTCACCCTCTTCACACACAGAGTGGTGAGGAAGGGGACACCCACATAGCCAGCCAGACCAGCCAAATGAGCCCTGGTGATCAATGGAGTGACAAGTGTCTCAGCCGCATTGTCCTCACACTCTGAGAGCTACCACTGAGATTCATGCTGCTCCCATGTGCCCAGGAAGGCAGCTCTCACCTGGGACTACTTGGGGCCCCACTACACACCGGAAATGGCCCAGTCTATGGCCCACGTGGATGGAGTGAAAAGGAGGCCATGAGACAGGATACTTTGGCAGGAGGAAAGCTGAGAATTGGTAGCAGAATTTTCAAACAGAGAGAACACTGAAAAGGACAAGTGGCTTTCTTAGCTCTAGAGAGAGTGTTTGTCCACTCCCCAAATCCATGCCAGGCCCTGGGGACACAGCACAGAGCCACAGGGACTGGGTCCTGGTATAATAGGAAAGACAAACTCTGAAAAAAAAGACCCCATGAGAGCAGGGTAAGTGCTAAGGAAGGTGGGGCTTCCCGGAGGAAAGAGCAGGGGCTAGGGTGGAAGAGTATTCTAGGCAAATAGCAAATGAGAAATATGGTGCTTCTTCAAGGTACTGGAAGGGGGAGTGAGTGCAGTATGGAGAGTTTAGAGAGGCACGTGGGGGCCAGACCAGAGGGCCATGAGGCAAGGGATGGAGGTCTTGTGCTGAGGACCATGGGCAGCCAGGGAAGGAGGATGAGAAGAGAAACAATTAACCTTTGTACTGCACTCCTAGGCTTATCCTACCTTATCTTCCCAGAGTCCTTGGGCACCTGGCTGGGTTTTTTGCAGAAAAAGAAATTGAGATCCACCCTGGCTGGTGTGGCTCAGGGGGTTGAGTGCCAGCCTGCTAACCAAAGAGTCACCGGTTTGATTCCCAGTCAGGGCACATGGCTGGGTTTCGAGCCAGGTCCCCAGTAGGGGGCGAGCCAGAAGCCTCCACACATTAATGTTTCTCTCCCTCTCTTTCTCCCTCCCTTCCCCTCTCTGTAAAAATAAATAAATAAAATCTTTAGGGAAAAAAAAGAAAGAAAGAAATTGAGATCCAGAGAGATCCTGACTTGCCCAAAGACACCACTGGTATACAAGTAACAGAGGCCGGACTGGAACCCAGGTGCGTCTCATTCCAGAGACCCTAATGCTAGAGATGTGGAGAGACTCATTCATTCATTCATTCAACATTCATTGACACCTACTATCTGCCAGGTACTCTTCTAGGCGTCAGATTCCAGTAAGAAACTAGACCGATACAACAGATAAGCCAAGGCTAAAGAGTTTGGGCATTCTTTCAGCAACAGGTAGGACAGCTGCTTTCCGGAAGGCAGAGGTGACTGCCCCTCCACTCTGAGCCGCACTCCCTCCTCCCGTCCGAGGAGAGCCGTTGTTTTCCTTCCAGGGAGCGTTCTGTTCTCCCACTGCCAGCAGCTTCTTGGAATCGAACCGGTGTTGAGTACACCTCTGTCTTTTGCCATCGTTTGTTCTCTCAGACCCACAGTGTCTAGAACTCTTGGGGAACGAGGAAGCGGTTTCCTAGTGGCAGAAAGAACACTCCACTCCACCCACTGTGGCTGCACCCCCACATTGTGAGCTCAGAGGAGTTCAGGCAGAAAAGGGGTCCTCTGGAAAGTCATCTCCAGGCCTAGAGCTTCTCGAGTAAAAGGTTTCTCTTTGCCGTAAGCAAGCCTTATCCTTTGCAGAGGCGTCTAGGTCAATGCCTCTTCGAAATGCCCCCTTTCAGGCCCTCACTCTAGTGCAGGACCACCCTCCAGACCCCTACTTCTACCGAATGACAGCCTTCAAGAAATCACATGATCTTAACTGTTTTGCAATCCCATCCCCACTTTCATGTGATCTTCCTTATGTCCCCTCCTTAACCTCAAACGCACAAAAGAAACTGCCAACTTATTCTCAAAGCCCGTATCTCAGTCTTTTGAAATCTTGCTCCCAGGTGATAGGACAAAAGCCCCTTTTGCAGGCCCTCTGTCTCAGGGCTATAAGCATGACTGACCCTAACTGTTTTATCCTCAGGACGAGAAAATTACTGGAAGCACCCTGAAGGCGCAGAGGCTCTGGGAGCTTATACACCAGACCCCCAGACCCACAACATCAAAACAGGTGGCAGCCTAACTGAAACATCCTGCTCTACAACCACCCCGTTTCCCCACTCCATTACCCCATAAAAACTCCCAGCCCCGACCCCTCGGTGATGGTGCGGGTGCCAGTGCTGGTGCCCATCTCCGCACGGAGCCCTTTCCCTCCCTTGGGAAAGTAAAAATAAAAAAAAACTTTGCTCTCTACACTCTCTTTGTGAATTCTTTCACAGCCCGCATCATCGACCATCCTAACACCAGGTGTATCCTCTATTTGCCTCAAATAAATGTTTGTAAAAATTCTCCACAGGTTTGGCCGTTTCTTACACTGAGAGAGGGCGGGGCCACAGCTCTCCTATTCGTACTGGATTCCCACTGAGCCCAGCACAGTGCCTGGGCACAGAAAATGCTATAACGAGATTGGCGGAAGCAAAGGATTATTTAACGGGAGAGAAAGGGAACGATGAGGACACTTCTCTGCAGGATCTGAAGGCACTCGGTGACCTCAGTGAGGAGGAGGTATACTTGGCTCATTCTCATGCACCTCTGGGACAAATGCCCTGGGAAGGAGACCCAAATGGGAGAAGGGGAATCGCCATTCATTGAGTATTAGTGTATGTTAGGCTTTCCGCATGTTATCTCTTTTTCGTCCTCATGACGGCTGGGGGAAGAAGATGGCCTTCCTCCATCTGGGAGGAGAGGAGACTCAAGGGGGAAGGGACTTGCTTGGGTCTCTAGCTAGTAAGTGGGAGGCTTGAGATTTAGAACCAGGCCTCTTTCCAAAAATACTGCTTCTGAGTACACCATGCACCAAGGGAGGGTTTAAAGGGTGTGGAGAAAGCTGATGATTCAGTGGCAAGCAGAGACACAGAGCCCCCACCACCATTACCAGCCAAAGAGAAAAATTCCCAGTTTCAGGTACTTAGGGGTGGGGTGCAGGTGGCCACCATCCACAGACTTTAACCCTGAAGGGGCAAAGGGTGTCTCCATGTCCCAGGGTCAGTGTAGCCTTCAACTAGGCTTCTTTGGCCTTTACCTCTGGCATCTTTCCCTGTGCCAGCAGCACATTCCCCAGTGGAGGTGTCTAGATGGCAGGGAACAGCTGAAGATGCTGAGTAGGCCTCCTTCTCCCCCCTCCTATGGCCCCATGGATCACCCGGTGCTGCCAGCCCTTCTCATTGGCTCTCTCCTGACGACTCATCTCTCCTCCTCCCCATCTTCCCAGCCTGTGGTTGCCATGGAAACAGAGAACAGTGACATCACCCTAGGGCGAGGGCTGGGGAAAATGCTGCTCTTGGCAGGGATTGGTCCTGCTATCTGCCAGATGTTGTATACACGTTTGGACCTGTCAAGTGCAAGAGAGAGGAGCAGGAAATGGGACAGGGCTCATACGCCCTCTCTTTGCCCCTCTCTCCCCAGATATAGTGAGCACAACAGGGCAAGGAGGATACAGGTAATCAGAGGGATGAATAGAAGACTGTATACACTTAAAAAGGAAGATGAGAACCAGGTGGAAAGGAGACAGGGTACAGTTGAGGAGTCAGCTTTGGTGACTCAGGTCTGAGCGTGGTGGGGAGGTGGGTGTAGGGCAGTGAGAATAGTGGGTCTCAGGTTTGTCTAGAGTTCCTCAAAGCACCATGCCATTCAACAGAGGCAGAGCCCAAAAGAGGGGGCAAAGGGACTTTCTGGCAGCATCCCCCTCAGCCCATCCCCAAGATCTCTGTCACTCCTTCCTCACAGCTCCAGCACTTTCTAGCCCTGTCTCAGAAATAAGAAAACTGGGAATTAGAGATGCAAAACAATCTGCTGCGGGCGGCGCAGCCGGTGAGGGACACAGCGATGACCAGGTCTTAGGACTCCTGTACTGCCCGTGGAGATAATAATAACGGCAGCAGCCCTGGCTGCTGTGGCTCAGTGGATTGAGGGTCAGCCTGCAGACCAGAGGGTCACCGGTCTGATGCCCAGTCAGGGCCCATGCCTGTGCTGTGGGCCAGGTCCCCAGTGGGGGGTGCATGAGAGGCAACCACACACTGATGTTTCTCTCCTTCTTTCTCCCTCCTTTTCTCTAAAAATTAAATATATAAAATCTTAAAAAAAAAATAACAACAGCATCAGCAGAAGTGAACAGAATGTATGAAGTCTACCATGCTCAGCATTTTAAATGCTTTATCTCGTGTGATCCCCAAATACCTTTGCGGGGTCAATACTGTCACCACCTCCATTTTCAAGGTGAAATGAAGACTTAGAGTGGACTAAGTAAAGTGCCCACGGCCACATAGCTAGGACCCAGTGGAATCAGAAGGGGAACACAGACCTGCTGGCCAGCGGCGGATTTTCACCTCTGCATTATAAAAGACCTTGTAGGGAGGCAGCTCTGGGCCCCAGGTCTCCAGTCATCCAGTCTTTGAAAGAGACGGCCCTGTGTCTAAAGGCTGTGACCTTGAGTTAGAAACCATCCCGTATCCCTCCTCCCACAGCAACTGCTCTGGCAGTTGGGTCACCAGGGCTCCATGCCCAGCCCTGAGGCCTCTCCCTGCAGTTTTGGCAGAAATAAGCCCCTCAGTCTTCTGGCAAGTGGACTTATCCAAAATAATGGAGACCTTGGGAAAGAGGGGGCTCTTCCTCCCTTGCCTCCTTCCCAGACAGGGAAAAGGAGGTAAGGTCAGATGCTCTCTATTTCCACATGGAGAAACAGAGGTCCAGTGCGGGGTGGGGCAGGGGTCTGCCACACTGTAAGTGTGTGGCAGAAGGGGCAGGAGCCCAGGGCTGCTGGGCCTGCAGCTCCTGCCTGTCCCCCTGGGTGGACTTCTACTGGTTGAAGTTCAGCTGGGAACCAATCCCTTGTGCAGGGTGGCCTATGGGGAATTTGCTTATACTCACTTCCTCTGGGAAGTCTCCCGAGGCCCTGGGTCAGGCTAGACCTCCTCTTAAAGCCACCATGGTAGTTTTGTGTCTGTTCACCTTGCCAAAGGTGAGCTATGTGAGTGTGTCTTATTCACGGTTGTCTCTCCAGAGCCTAGCCCAGGGCCTGGCACAAAGCAGGTGCTCTAATAACTGAAATGAATGGCTCCCCTAAGCTTTGGCTTGCAAATCTGTAAAGCAGGGTTAATGATAACACCCACCTCATAGGTTTTCTTGTAAAAGTTCAATGAGAGAATGTAGTTAATGCCCTCAGCATGCAGTCAACGTCGATTACAAGGTGGATGTTATTGTTAACAGTGCTTTGTGAACTGTAATGTGTCAAACACTGAGCCATCTCCTTAAAGGAGGTGACTGACTGCTTGCTGATGTGCAGAAGTCAGAGGAAGGGCAGCGGGTCGGGGCTGCAGCAGCCAGGGAGGTGAGGAACAGTCTTTCTGAAAGAGGGTGAGGGGGGAAGGACTGCAGCAAATGCCCAGAGCCGTGCGTCGAGATCAGAAAAGCCTGGCACATTGGCAGGGTGTATGGGGAGTTGGATTGCTGGGCGGAAAGGCGCGCAGCAGACATTCCTCTGGAAGGGGCCTGCAGGGCCTGCACGTGTGGGGCGGGCATATTGGGTAGGGTCACACTTTCGCCGGAGCAGACAGAGGGCACAGGGGCAGCTTAGCCACCGAGGGTGCCCCTGGTAACTCTCCCGGCCATCGGGCAATGGGAGTGGCCAAAGAACCAACTAGACCGGGTTTGCAATCTGGGTTCCAATTCACCCTCTCTCTTCGTGCGACCTTGTCAGTTCCTCCTCTTAGTTCCTCACCTGTAAAAGGGGAACCAAGCCACCTGCTCCGCGAAGAGTCAGCCAGAGCTTTGCTGGCATGATCATCAGACCAAGGGCAAGTTTCCTTTCTGTTCTGGTGTCTCTCATCTCTGCTCTAACCCCAAGCTAGGGAGAAACTGGAGGATGGAAGACGTCCGTGGCGTGCGCCCCAGCTCGCCGGCACAGTGCCCCCAGCTGCTTCCTTCTCGCATTCCGAAGAAGGCCTTGAGGCCAGGGAAGGGAGCTGTCCCTGCCAGCCCGGAGCAAGGGCCTCGAAGGCCAGGCATCGCACTGACGCAGGCTAGCCTGGCACCACTTGCTGTCCCCTCCACCTCGGCGGGCTGGGGGATGGGCGGCCACCCCCTGGAGGGTGAGTGGCCAGCCTGGGGCTTCCTATTTCAGGAGCGGAGGGCGGGGAAGTCTGGGCCCCGCCTCCTCACGTGATGCAAGAGCTATTTAAAGCGGCAGCGCGGGCTGGGAGCCGGATCGTGGAGTTCTTCCTTGCCAGCTCAGTCCCTTCTTCTTTCGTAGCTTAGCCCAGCCTCATCATGGTGGACGCCTTTGCAGGCACCTGGAAGCTAGTGGACAGCAAGAATTTCGATGACTACATGAAGTCACTCGGTGAGCGGTGCTCGGGATGCTAAGGCGGCGGGAGGGGCTGGCCGCGTGCCCAACCAGCGCAGCGCTCCCTCTCTGGCTGGTACCCTGCACGCCTGCAGCATCCCTCCCGATCAAGGTTGGGGATAAGGGTTGCGGAGGAAGGCGGGAGCCTGGGCTAGGGCATCTGCGGCCTGTTGGGAGGGGTCTTTCATGGCTTGAACCTGGCAAGGATTCCCAGGTGGGGAGGCCTAAGGAGGCAGATGTGCTGGTCCTGTGGGGGTTGAGAGGTGTTTTCCAGGAAGAGGGGTATATGTTCCAGAGGGTTTGGGTAAAAAGAGAGCATTGATCCAAGAAGGTGGCAGGCTAGCTAGGGGAGGTCGAGAGCCGCAGCACCGGTGGTTTAGAAATTGAAAATTGTGAACGCAGAAAGGGAATGGTCTGGATGGGGAGTGTACTCTGTCCTACAGAATTGGAGAATTCCCAGGAGAGAGATGGAAGAGCGGGTAACCCCGGTGATGGGATATTATGAAAAGGAGGTGAGTTAGGAGTCGACACAGCTACCAACAACCCCTACTTCTCCATGTTGGTTAGAGGAAGGGATTTCCCCTGGAGGACATCCTCTTTCTCACCAGCCAGTCTCTGACCTTGTCCTGCAGTGGTTTGTAATGAGCCTTTAATCAGTGGTAAGGTGGGACCAAAGGCCCCAGTATCAGCTACAGCCCAAGTCTTTGCTACTCCTTAGGGAAGGGTGCAGTGGAAAAAGCCATTGGGCATCCAGGGTGCAACAAAGGGGCCTAGAGCAAGGCCAAGACTTGTTAAGGGCAGGGAGGGTCTTTAGTCTAGGAGGGTGTAGTGTTGGGATGCAGAAGGATAAAAATTCAGGTGAATCTTATAGGTGAAGTCCTTGGAGATCCCCATACTTTGTTTAGTTTAACAGATGGGGAAACTGAGACCCAAAGTAGAAACTTGTCATAAAAATTCCACAGCAGAGCAGAAAATCTAAATTTCTAGATCTGCAACCCAGGTCAGTTCTCATATGGGTCCTGTGGGTGGGAGTAATTGGAACTGCTTATCTAATGAGTGCCCTCAGCCCTTCCCCTTTTAGTACATGCTTCATGCTTGGATGGAGAGGGTGATAGCCTGGCTTGAAATCCCCAGCCCTGGGATTACCCTAGATCTGGCTGCAACAGGGAAAGCGTTCCCTGCCTTCCTCCCAGGGAAAGTGGGCTGGATTAGGGCAGCTATCCGGAGGGGGCAAGATCCACTCCAGGCACCTCTCACCTCTATTCCTAACCCTTTCCTGAAATAGGGACCACAAGTGTTGGCTCTTGAGGTCTTACGCTGGGCACTATGTCCAGTGACTTCTGGGCAGTTGTTGGGAAAGTTGGAATGCCCAGGGCTAATTCCTTCTCCCAGGCCTCCCACAGCAGACATTCCAACTGAAGACTTGTTCCCTGAAGTGAGCTGCAACATCCTTACCACCACTGCTTCCTTATCTTCCCCCCAAATTGGGCTAGGGAGCTGAGAGGCCACCCAACCTGCTTTTCTGGTCATACTGACAGAAGGGCTGAGGCCCATGGGGAGGAAAGCCTCTCTTCAGCTCTCTCAGTAAACAGCTTCATTTCAAAGTAGAACCCATGTCTCCCCAAGCCCCCTAAATTCTATCAGCCCAGTTTCATTCTCATCCTGGCTCAGTCCCTCCCAACCTCTCCAGAGGGTTCCTTCCTTAAACATTCCACCCCTCCAGGTAGGTCCTATGCAAACAGAACTCCTTGTGCAGTGATAAGGCCAGATCTCTGCTGGCATGTGGAACTGGCCGGACTTCCTCTGACAGTTGGGGGGTAAGGCCAAAGTCCCTCACTGGCCAAGCAGGATGGGCCAGCTGCTTGTGCCCTTCATTTTAAGCCAAAAGTTCCCAGGGGGTAAAGGTAGTACCAGTGATCACAGGCATACATCACAGGAGGCAGGATGGCCCAGCAGGAACAGCAAACGGTTTTGGAGTCTAGATTCAAATCTAGGTCAGTCACTCTCTGACTTTGGGCAAGTTGCTTTACCTTCTGAGCCTCTGTAAAATGGGGATAATAAAAACCACCACTGTTCATGGCTTTTATGAGCATTTCAAGTACAATAGCCCATGGAGGGCATGGGCTAGCTGCCAACAAGCACTATGGGGACTTTACACACACCACCTCACTCCACTGGGCTGTTCCTGCTTCGCCTCTGCCCTGGATAGCTCAGCATAGGCCGCTGGGGGCAGGGGGGCCAGGCAGTCATGGGAAGTTGGAGGTAAAAGGGCAGACCGCAGGGACACACCTTAGACTGCCTAAGAGCTCCTTGTTTCCCACCCTTGCAGGACACTTTGGGCTGTGTCCACACCCAGGGAAGCCATGCTTGGGTTGGGAGTCCCCATCGGGCCTTAGACTAGGAGCCAGGAGACCTGGATTCTAGTCCTGACTGCACCACCACTTTAGGCCTCTCCTTTATCTGTACAATGAGGCAGACATGCCCTTCGGCCTACCTCCTCGGTCTGCGGATAAGCACCAGTGTGTCTCAGGGTAAAATTTCCAAAGGTGGAACACTCTTCTTCCAAGGCCTTGTAAGGCAAAACCCACACGTTTCCTTAGCCTGTGGTTTGAAAACTGCCCAGGAGCCCTGTGCTCCAGCCGTGAGACACAATAGCTGAGCAGTTAAATGAGCTCTGCAGTAAACCAATTCAGATTCGTGACTCTGGCTTCAACTCTATCTCAATGTCTGCATCTGTGAAGTGGACATAAATCAACCCTTAGGAAGACTGGAAGGATGAATGAGATAACACGAGTACTGTTCTTATCACACCAAAAGCACTTATTCTAATCTCTGCTCTGCCACTGATTTGCTGTTGCCTGCCTGTCCCCTTGCACAGGGCCACACGATCTTGGAAAGTTCTCACCCTCTTCTCCCCTCTTTCCCACAGGCAGCCTGAGTTGTTCATTGAGCTCCTTGTACCCTGCCTCTGCTTTGTGCTCATAACCTTCCCTCTGCCCTCAGGTGTGGGTTTTGCTACCAGGCAGGTGGCCAATATGACCAAGCCTACCACAATCATCGAAATAAGTGGGGACACGATCACTGTAAAAACCCAAAGCACCTTCAAGAATACAGAGGTCAGCTTCAAGCTGGGAGTGGAGTTTGATGAGACAACAGCTGATGATAGGAAGGTCAAGGTGAGTAAAGGAAGGGGGCATGGGGAATTGAGGATGTTGAGACCCTGAAGGGGAATAAACTGGTAGTCTTGCATCCTATTATTGCGCCCTGAGGGGTAGGCGATTATGGGGGATTGAAATAAAACAAGGGCCATCACAGGAACAGTGCTGAATGCATGTTGGTCCTGTCCTCGTTTTCCTCCTCCACCTTGAGAAGCATGTACCACCTGCCTCTGGGAGTGGGCAGCAGAGAGCCAGGATGTTCTGACTTGTGTCTTCACCAGTTCTGGCTGGAGGGTGACCTTGTGCATGGCATGCAGTAACTCTGGGTTTCTTTTCCCTTCCATAGATGGGGAACTGGTGGCAGCCATGGCCATTACCTCAGGTGTTTTAGGAATGATGCCCTGAAGTCAGGGCCCTCCACTGAGTTAGCAGGTCATCCTGGCCTCCAGCAACAAAGGAGGCAACTGGGGACAAGGAGCTGAGACCCACTCAGATGCCTCCTCTTCTCCAGTTTCCACCTCCCAGGCTTGGCCAGTGACCCTGAGGAAGTGTTTCCAATGCTGCCAGTCCACAGGCAGAAGCTGTGATCTGAACAGGACTTTGTCTTGGGTGTGTTCATAGTGTCTTCCAACCAAGCCTTAGTCCACTTCCCTCCAGGAATGAAGAGGGCACCTACCTCCAGGCTCAGGGCTTGTCACCCTGCAGTGGCTTTCTTGGCAACTTGCTCAGGCCTCCCTGGGCTAGGAACGCAAGGGAACAAAGGAGATTTGATCTCTACAGGGAGCCCCTACAGCAGTATCCTCCCACCAGACCCCACCATTCAGTGCTTCAGCTGTCTCCTCACAGCTGGCCCTAGGAAGGACCAGGGGAGCGTCTGGGCTCTTCTTTGTGGAGCAAACTGATGCCCAGCCCAGGATCACATGGGAGGCTGGCAGCAGAGCTGGGGTAGTGCCCAAAGATGGCAGCCTACCTGGGAAAGAAGTGGCTGCCCCTAACACATGCCTGTACCTCCTTGAACTAGCCCACCTTCTTGAGGGGCAAAACTCCCAACTAAACTAATTCCTTGGGATGCCTGGCTAAAAATAATTTGCTGGGAGTGGCAAAAACTAAGGGAATGGGAATGCGGAGTAAGGTGGTGTCAAGGACACATCACCTCCCAGCCCTGAACACATGTATACAACGGTCTCAGATTCCCCCACTAAACTCTGCTCAGTCAGGGCCCCTCAGCCTGGCCTAGAGCCCCCAGATTCCTAGAGGAGAGACCTGGGAGAGCTGCCAACTGAGAACCAGCTGATACAAGCTGGTAGCACCCAGAAGACTAAGTGGGCATTTGGCCAGAGCTGTGGAACACTCCAAGGGCACCCTGTCCCAGGACCTGGCAGTTGTGGCCCACTTGTCAGCTGAAGGGGTCATGTGATGTGACCAAGAAGAGGGGTAGGAATACAGGGAGGGAAGTTAATTTTCCAAAATCCCCGTGGGTCTTTCAGACATTACGTGTGATCACCACTAGGCCAGAGTCTTAGGACTGCTCCTCACCAGTCTTTCCCAGGGATATAGGTGGGCACGTGCCCCTTGTATCTTAGGGACACAGGCTGTGGCATCACTCAAGAGTACAGGTTAAATGCCCATCTTGAACGCTAATGGAGCTTCTGAGAGCCAGGCTGTCTGGCTCCACCACACTGCCTATCTCTTCCTACTTGCCCAACACCCGGAGGCCCCTCCCCCAGACAGGTAGCAGTGGAGCAGAGGCTGGAAGTGATCTGGACATCCTGCAGGGCTAGGTTGGAGGTGGGCTGTCTGAGCTCTGGGCCTAGAACCATTAGTTTGGGCCAGAGGCCCAGTGACCAGACCGGGTGCTGTCTCAGTCCTGGCTCAGGTACATCTCAGGCCTCTACCCTCTTTCCATAGTCGACTGTGACACTGGATGGAGGCAAACTTGTCCACGTGCAGAAATGGAATGGGCAAGAAACAACCCTTGTACGGGAGCTCATCGATGGAAAACTCCTCCTGGTAAGACGGACAGCTTTGGAGCCCCACCCAGTTGATTACTGCTGCTGCCCCTCAGCCAAGCGTGTTGTGAAGAGCCAGGGTTTTCCCGGGCAGCATTGGGGCTGGACGGTGGGGAGTGGAGGACTGGCGGGGTGGCATTAGGTGGGAACTTTCTGTGCAGGGCTTTGGACTCACATCTCAGGCCAAGGTTCAAATCTCAGCTCACAGGCTGTGTGACTTTGGACAAGTCACCTTCAAGCCCAAGTGTGAAAACAGGTACTAGAAACACTGACTCTGTATGGCTGCTGGGACAGCTGAATGACACAGTGGGTGAGCACAAAGCATCACTGACATGGGAGGAAGGCAGCAGGCACTCCACAACCTTAGTTTCCTCCTGTGTTGCTGCCTTGTCTCACCCCAGAGGGAGAAAACAGGGCCAGATCTGATCCCAAGTCCCTAAGGAAGGCTCCCATCTACCACAGCATTCCCTTTCCCTCCTCCCTAGGACAGTGCCACACGTGAAGCCTTTAGACAGGGACGGGCTGGGGCACGGACCTGACGGCACAGTCCTCTCCTCATTCCAGCCCCAGCCGCTCTGAGTGCCTTTCACGCCTGGCCTATTGCGAGTACCTGAGTAGAGCTGGGTAGGAAGTGACAACCATGCTGGCAGATATGTTTCGGGACAAACTTGGGGACTCTACTTAAGAGAATGTAGACTTGACTGAACACCCCCAGACCCAGGGGGAAAGACAGCAGCCACCCATGGTCTCCACCCTCTGACTCCACAGGGCCTCAGGTTTTCACATCAGCATCTACCTGGCAGACCTTGGGTCAGCGTGACCTGCTCGCTACATTCTTGCACTCATAGAGCAGAGGTCCCTGCGGAGTTAGGGATGAGGTGACTGCCTGCGAGAGAAATGAGATACGCGGGGCCAGACACTCACTGGGCAACCAGCTGTAGCAAGACCATGGGCCTGGCTCTACGTCGTCAGGCTGAACGGTGAGAGCTCAGGGCTCTGGCCCTGGGCCTGCCCCAAGTAAGGGAAGGAAAGGAGAGTTGGTGGCCTAGCACAGCCCCTCCCTAGGAGTCTCTGGATGTTTGGATCCAGCTTTATGTCTACTACATGCTAGGCACCATCTCAGGCACTAAAGGTGAAGGGAGAGGATGGTGCCAAGGAAAGAGAAACACTCTGGGATCTTGACCAAGCTAGTTCCTCTCTCAAGACTCATTTTCCTAAATATCTAAAACAGGGATTACATGCGTAACTTAAAGACCTGGTATAAGTAATGGAAAAAACAATACATGTAAAGTGCCTGGCACATAGCCAATAAATGAGATTAGGATGAAGGCAGAGGGCTCTTGCCTTCAGGATGGAGAGCGATCTGTGTTTGTGCCCTCAGCCCTGCCCTGATCTGACTCTCTTTCCTTTCAGACACTCACCCACGGCAACGTAGTCTGTACTCGCACTTACGAGAAAGATGCGTGACCTGCCCACTCCTTCAATGACTGCTCCTCTGCCAACTGGCTACCCCGGACTCAGCACCAGATTGCCTCATTTTTTCCTCCAGCATTTTGTACAAATTCACCTGGGTTGGGGAAATTCTTCTGGGGTCAGGTGCACCATCCTGGATCCAGTTCCAGTACCATTGTGTTTGTTTTTCTAACTGCATCCAAAGAGTGCTCTGAGGTCAATAAAGCAGGGCCAAGACCACCCAGTTGCCTGTTTGCCTTTGATGACATGACGCCGGGAGTCTCAGTTTCTCTGTGTCAGAGAGTGGATAGAAACGTCTGCCCGAAGGTCACTCAGGAAGAAGCACTGGAGACTGAAATGGACAGTCTCGGGGACAGTGGTAGCTGTGGTGCTGCACCACCTTACACGCACAGTAATGTAACAGCTGTACCTGTACTTCCTCTCCATGGCCAAAGTGAGTGGGTCCAGCCCGGAGTGATCAATCAGTGGCAGGGCTTCCACAGGCCTGGTTACTCAACTATGACCTCAGGCCCAGCTGTACTGAATGCCCTTCTCTGTGTAATGCTGTGGTCTCCTTCCAGAATGCAGGCAGGACAAAGGACCCAGGCTTGTGCCATGGTGGAGGGAGAGAATGCCCACTGGCCGAGATGACGGCTGAGCCCCCACCTGTACTCTAGACCACTACTCAGTTCTAAGTCCCACTGGTGCTCTAGCGGCTCTGGGAGAAGAGGTCACCTGGGCATTACTGAAGGGGGGGGGGCATGCGCCTGTAAGTGATCTAAGTACCTGCTAGTACGCCTGTCTGCACCTCAGCTGGGCCTCTCCCCACAGTCTAAGGTAACTTATTAAATGGTTTCCTGTCAAGTCATGTACACTCAGTGACCTAAGTTCAGTGAACTCAGGTCTGTAAGTTCAGTCTGGGAAGAGGTACTTTAGCAATAAGAACTTTCAGTAAAGTCTAAAACCAAACACACTTCCATTTAGTGCCAGGAATTTAAGCAGAAACCTGAAGTGGAACCAATTGACTCATACAGTGGTAAACACAAAGTACAGCAATGATCTTGGCTTGAGCTGTCTGGTTCGGTGGTCTGGCAGAATGTCACACACAAGCTCAGTCACTGTGAACAATGGTTTTGTGGCTGTAACCACTGGCTGTCACTTCTAGCATAGTAAAATTATTACGTTAGAGGAAATGGAAAAAGCGAGCACCACTTCTTACCATATTCTCAGACTGCCAGTCTCCTATCTGCCCCAGAGCTGGTTGGGTGCAGCAGAGATCACCCACCAATCAGCTCAGGGCAAACCAACGGGGAGGGGCCAATCACTGTTCTCCAACTACAGCCAGACTCACCTCCACAGCAGTAACTGTGGCCTAGCCTGGACTCCTGCACAGGAATCAGGCTCTGGCAGTGGCAGCTGGAGAGGGTAATAGGACCTCCTGCTGAGTAAAAGATGTTGGGTGAATGGATGGGTGAGCTGCAGGGGTCACTTGCAAATGGACCAGGAAGGACAAGGAAACAACTCATTCAGGCAGATGCTCCTGACAGGTAACTCCCAAACCTGCCTGCCGCTTGAGGGGAGCCGTCTCCCACGGGAGGGAAGTCACGGGGTGGGAGGCCACATTCTCACTGCTGGGCCTTTCGGGAGCCAGGGCCGCAAGGCACAAGGCCCCCGGTTCCTTCTCGTCCCAGCCACCCCTACTCTGCACGCTCACTCCTTGTGCTGCTTCTTGTGCTTCTTCTTCTTCTTCTTCCTCTTCGCTGCCTTGCGGGCCTTGGGCGTGCGCCTCGCCCTCTTGCCTGCGTCGCTCTCAGAGTCTGAGCTGTCGGAGTCAGAGGACTTCCTGTCTCTGTGTTTCTTCTTCTTCTTTTCCTGAAAAGGAAATTAAAAACTCAACATCGTATGAGTATATTTGCTTTACAAAATCATGATAGGGAATCAATAGGGGGCCACTTAATAAATTATAAAACATTAATTAGAAGAATACCTTCAATTATCACTAAGAAAAATGCCCAACGCACGTAAAGGATCAAGTCATAATACGGTATGCACTCTAGATTCTACTGTACTTAACATATATGTGTGTGTGTGTATACACATATGTATACATCTCTAGCATACAATGTGTGTATATACACACATATTTACATATACCTGTATATATTTACAATACACAGAAAACAAAGTGTACAAAGTGGTAAGAAATATCTCGGGCCCTGGCTGCTATGGCTCAGTGGATGGAGCACCAGCCTCAGAACCAAAGGGTCGCTGGTTGGATTCCCAGTCAGGGCACATGCCTGGGTTGCGGGCCAGTAGCGGGTACGTGAGAGGCAACCACGCATTGATGTTTCTCTCCCTCTCTTTCTCCCCCCCTTCCCCTCTCTAAAATAAATAAATCAATTAAAAAAAAAAAGAAATATCTCGGGAATGTATTGAATAGGGAAAGATAGGTGTCTTTCACTTTTTATTTCATATAATTTTGTCCAGCTTGATTTTTTAAACAAATGCTTATTTCATTTTTAAAAGCACAGATATTAAAGCTGAAAGGAGTCCTTAGAGATCACCTAGTCTATCCAGAGACAGTGCTTCACATGCCCAATGTCACGGAATAAGAGAGTAACAGATTTAGGACTCCTGACGCCCACCCTGGTTTCTATTAGACCCTGCTGCCAGGGTAAATGATCCCCATCAGTTAATGAGGCTCCACCCGCTGCCCTGAATATTTATCACTTCTAACCTTCACAACAACCTTACAAGATTATATGATAAAGAAAAAAGTTCAGAAAGAATTTTCTGAAAACTACCCACTACACCTTGCTGCCAGAGTGGCAGCACAAGCTCATACAAAGAATGGAAGGCAGAGTCCCAGGCTCTGGGAAGTTTTTAAGCTTTGCATAAACCTTCTCCTTGAATTACAAATGTTTATATTGCCTTAGCGAGGTTTCTAAGAAAGAGATTATGGGAAGAGAAAGAAACAGCAGAAGAGGGTGAGGCTCCTGCTCCCCTAGGCTTTCAACCAGCATCCCGAAAGCTGTGAGTCTGCCGGAGTGCCTGAGGCGCCAGTCTTAGAAGCTGGCTGTGGTACACGGTGGGGAGAACGCCAAACCGGAGCTCTGGCTCTGTCTGCCATTTACTGTTCTGTAACCCTGGGCACATTATTTCACCTTACTGAGTTTCCCCAAATGCAGAACAAGAGAACAAATAGCGAGAGAGAGGGAGAAAAGTCCCCCGGCTGTGGTTAAGATTTAATGAGACAACACTCACGGCCAGGGAAGCTGAGAGCCACCTGCCTCAGGCGGGGCTGGGGTCTGCACGGGGGCTGCGGGACGGGGACCCCGCGCCCCTCTGTAGCACACAGCCCCCCCCCCCACAGGACCGCAAGGCCTTGGGGTGTGGCGCCCAGAACAACTGTAATGAGATAGAAGCAAGTTCAAACTCCAATTCCACCTCTTACTACCTGTGTGACTGGGAACAAAAGGCTTAATGTTTTTGAACTTAGTGTTCTTTTCAGTACATTGCAAATAATAACTATTTCAAAGGATGCTACAAGCATTAAACATAAGTTCCAACTACAGTGCCTGCTATATGGCAGGCACTCAAGGGTCGCTGGAAGTCATGTATTGTTCTCTCATTTCAGAGAACTCCAGAATGTTCTGACAATCTGGCTACATACCTATGGCAGAGAAGTCAAAGTTTTGAGAGGCAATTAAACCAGAATTTTTTTCTTGGAGTCTTCAATGGAGTAGAGAGAGGGGAAGCTTCCTAGGCCCACATTACCAAGCTACAGGAACCATGGCTGGGAGGAGCTGAGAGTTGGCAAATCAACAGACTGGCTTAAGGTACTGCAGTTTCCTGGGTGGCAAGATCATGGAAGCCCATCACAGGTTATATGGGCTAGGGAGTCTCACCAGGTTCTGCTCCTTAGACAAGGCAGGCTCCTGGGGAAGAAAATATGCATAAATGCAGAGTCTGGCACCCATTCCCCCTAAGCCTGGCCCAGCCTGGGAAAATAAGGAAGGAAAGTAATAACACTCCTTACACCCAAGTAGCACACTCTAGTTTATCAAGCTCTCTGCCTTCCTTACCTTATTACAACAATCTGGTATGGCCCAAATTCAGGAATTATTAGTCCCATTTTACAAACGAGAAAACAGCAACTCAGAGAAAGTACGTAAAGTGAGTCGATGCACACTACTGTGACGAGAATGTGGTACTTTCTTACTCAGAGTTTGGCATTATTCCATTTTGCGCTCTCTCAAAGATGCAGGCTCAGGAGAAGAAAGAGAAAAGCAATTGACTTGAGAACCCTAGCATGCCAGGACGCGTACTCTACTTAGCAAGGAGGACTCTTAGACCTCAATCTTGATGCAAAACCTCTTTTGCAACCCAAGCAAAGAAAATCTAGTCCTCTAGCAGATAACATCATTTTCACTGTGTGTCTAACTTTTCAGCTAGAGAACAAACAACAATTACTTCAGAAGTTGTAGTTCGAAAGGAAAGTTGGGAGTTGGGGTGGAAAAAGATGGATAGCTGGAGGTGACACTACCTTCTGGTCACTCAACTGCATTCAAGGGAGAAGAGAAGATAAAGGGTAAAGGAATGACCCCAGGTGTGAGCCCTTGGCAGACCGGCCAGGAGGGACACGGCAAAGAAGCCACAGCTCAAAGCTGCTCTCTAGGAAAAGCACCTGCCCCGTGCCACGTCAGCTAGCACCCCCCACCCGCCCCATTTTCTCTATAGCTCTAAAACAGGATGGCAGCAAACCAGCATAAGAGAAGAACAAAATCAAAAACTGAGAAAGGGGAATACGAGCAACTAACATTTACTGAGTACATACTTTAGATGCTGAGCTAGACACTTTTCACACATCCCTCATCTAACCTTTGCAGCAAATCTATTATGTGGGCATAATTATCCCTATATTTTCAGAAAAGAAGATTGTAACTTCAGAGAGGTTGACTGAGATAAAGTGATTTACCCAAGTGGTAGAACCTGTGTTCGACTCAGGCTGGGTCCCACTGTGGATGCTCTTTTTAGCCCTGTCTAGATTATAGGTAGTATCTAACTTAGTACTTCCCAACCAAAAGGCACTGATTTGGTCAGAAATCAAGCAAGCAAGCACCTACTACTTTTATTTATTCTTAAGAATTATTATTTTTTAACTAATTTTTTTATTGATTGATTTTAGAGAAAGAGAAACACTGATGTGTTATTCCACTCATTTATGCATTCATTGGTGCTTCTTATAGTGCCCGACCAGGGACTGAACCCACAACCTTGGCGTATCTGGGTGATGCTCTAACCAACTGAGCTACACCGCCAGGGCTAAGAAGTATTCTTGAGAAATGATTGATTCTCAAATTGATTCTCTAGGGTGAAGTTTTGGGAAATAGGATAGAGGGTAATTCCTCGCCAGAAGTTCCTATAGAGTACCAGTTTATCACAGATTGGAAAAGGTTAAGAGCACAAAAAAAAGTTTTATTATCCAACTCGCACAAGAGAGTTTTATTAATTTACTGAACTTTACCACCTACAACGCACTTTAGAGACCCATAGTTACATACAGTGTTGCTTAGGAGTGACAACACGAGGATTTTTTAATAGAATTCAGACAAATACAGAGTAGTATTTGCACTAGTAGGAGATAACAAAGTAAACACACCCATTGAGTGGAGCCTAGCACCATTCTTCCAAACCTAAGCCAGCCCCACCAAAAAGGGAAATAATAACTCCGTACAATCACACAGTACATTTATTTAACAAATATTTGGTGAGTGCCTTCTATGAGCCAGAAATATCTGTTAATTAATTTGTTTTTTATAATAGCTGAATAAGGTCAGAAAGAGAGACCAGGAGCCTACAAGGAACAAATTATCTAAGTAAGGAGAAAGAATAATTAATTAAGATACTAGGCAGTCCACAGAAATGATGTAAGAAAAGTGAAAACAGATTATGGACATACAGGGGAAAGAAATCAGTTATGGCCAAGGAATCTGAGGACAGCTTCTGAGGGACATGGATGTGTCGTGCTCTGGAAGGAAGAGAGTGGTTTTGGCAGGCAGAGTGGTGGGGGTAGTGCTGATGGAAGAAGGGAAGCAAGGCCCTTCCCGCAAAGGGAAGGCCGAATGAAAAAAATGCTTGACAGATCTTTCAAGAGTGTCAAATTACCCTTTGTGGCTTATTAATCATGCACGGGACCTCATCCCTTCTCTACTACTCAACATTGGTCCAGGAACTGTCCCCTCTCTTTTGCATCAATTTTCCCCTCTTTACAGGCTCATTCCGAAGCAATAAACAAACAAACAAAAAGCCTCCTGAACAATTTGAACCAGGCTGTTACCCCACCACTCTGCTGAAACAGCTCTTGTCCAAGTTGCCAATGGACTCCACATGGCCAAGTCTGTGGTCTACTCCTGGGCCTCATTTACGTGGTCAGCTGTATTCAACACAATCCATTTTCCTTACAGCACATTCCTCGTTTCGCTTCCACCACATTCTCTTACTTTTCTGACGACTTTCCTGGCTGTCCCTTTTCAGTCTTTTTTGCTGGTTCAATCTCTGAAAGTTGGAACACTCTAGGGCTCAAGTCCTCAAACTCCTCCCTTCCCTGTATTTACTCTCCAGGTGATCTCATATATGAACTTAAGTACCATTTATATGTAGATGACTTCCAAATTTATGTCTTTTTTAAGTGAAGTATAATTGATTTACAATATTATATTAGTTTGAGATGTACAGTATAGTGATTCAATATTTATATACATTACAAAGTGACAACTATAAGCCCAGTTACCTTCTGTCACCACACAAAGTTGTTACATTATTATTGACTATGTTCTCTCTAAATTTATCTCTTACCCGGGCCACTCCTTTAACTCTGAACTGTACATCCAGCTGCCTACTCTACACCTCCATGTGGGTATCTGACAGGCTCTCAACTCTGTGCCTTACCCCCTCCCAAACCTACTCCCCTCCAGCTTTCTTTCCCATCTTCATGGATAGCAACTCAGAACTAAGCCGCACTCCCACACTTCTGCATTCCTTCTCTTCTTAACTCAAATCTCCGTTAGTCATCTTTAACTGTTCTTTCCTACCTCATGTCCAACCGCTCAGCAATCACTGTCAGCTCTGCCTGCAAAACAGCCATGCTTCACCTCACTTCTCTTCACTCCGTCCACTATGATTCTAGCCTGTGCCACCACCACCTCACCTGGATTGTTAACATTGGCCATTAGCTGCTTCCACCCCTGCTTTCTAACCATCCAGTTTACAAATAGCAGTCAAAATAATTCCCTTAAAACGTCATTTAGAGCATGTCATCCCTCTAGTCAAAACCTCTAATGATATCTATCTCACTCTAAGTGAAAGCTGAAGTCCTCATATTCTCCAAGAGAGCCCCGGGTTTCCTCGAACTTCCTTTCTTCTCATTTACTTCACTCCAGCTACACCGGCCTCCTTACCATTCCTTGAACATGCCAAGGTCACTCCCAACATCCGGCTATCATACTTGCTGAAATGCTTTCTCTCCACTTATGAGGAGCTTGCCTTCTCACTTCCTTCAAATATTCACTCAAACGATGCTTTGTGAGGAAGGCCTGCCCATACCACCCTACCTAAAATGCCAAGTCACTATCCCACCAGTCTCCACACCAGTTCTCCCTATGTCTCTAACCAAATTAATGTTCCTCCATATAACTTGCTTTGCATTTGTTTACCAGTTTATTGTCTGTGACCCCATTAGAATGCAGGTACATGAAGATAGGGGTTTTACCTGTCTTGTTCACTGCTGTGCCTGCAATGACTGGAACAGAGCTTGGCACACAGCAGATGCTTTTAATGAATCAGAGTGGAATACAGTGTGTGTGGGAAGGGACTGTGAAAGTTGATGCTGGGAAGTTGGACAGATCGTGAAGAGTCTTAAAGGGACTTAGACTTTATTCCATAGAGGGGGAATCACTGAATGAAGGCTTTTGCACAGACTATGCTGGACGACTCTCTGTGCTCGAGCAAATGGGCCCAGGCTGGCGATGTCTCTCTCAGATAGGCTCCAGAAATTCTCTGGACGACAGGACAGAGCCAGCCCTGCAGCCACGGGATGACATTCCTATTTCTGTTCTCCTATATATAGTCCAGCAGAGAGTAATTATAGTAGCCATATCAAAAGGAGAAAATTACATTCTGGGTCAAATATAGCTAAACTTCACTCTAATCAGCGGACAGCCTGGTCCCGAGGTGCATGCTTCCTCATAATCTGACACTGACTCAGAAAGACCCGTGACGGCATATGGTAAGTGGAAGAGGCCAGCAGAGCGCAGACCACAGGTCCACAGGAAAACTATCCAGGGCTTCATGACAAAAATCTCTATTCCTGTTTGGCCAACCACTTCATATTCCATTTCCATTTGCAACAGTTTCTTCTTGTTCTAATTATGCCCAACAAAAATGACTTATAATTTTCAGACAAAAACTGTCATGGTACCAAATGGGTACATAGAACCAAATCAGTGCACACTAGGTTTTCGGCCAAGGGCCTACGTTCAGTACATGCATACTTGATGGAGAGTTGGGGGACTCAGGGCCAGAAGACCTCTTACTCCTTCCAGCCTCTGCTCCCTTCATTGTCTACCAGCAGCAGGAGTCAGTCCCTATTCCTCTCCAAACTGAGGGCAGGTCTCACTGAACAACGGAACCTGAGGAGCTCGAGACAGCAGAGATTACGGAGTCTATCTATTCTAAGATAGCTTGTGCATGCCTATTATGTGCCAGGCATTATTTGGAACAGGTAACATCATTAAAAAAAAAAAAAGGATTTCATTTCTTTATTTTTAAAGAGAGGGGAAGGGATGGAGAGGGAAACATCAATGTGTGGGTGTCTCTCTCATGCCCCCTACTGGGTACCTGGCTCCAACCCAGGCATGTGCCCTGATTGGGAATCACACTGGCAACCCTTTGGTTCACAGACTGGCACACAATCCACTGAGCCCTACCAGCCAGGACTGGTAAAATCCTTTCTTTATCCTGGGCCATTTCTTGGTTCCCAACATGCTAGAACCTTCTCCTGCCTTAGAGGCTTTACATTAGGCATTCCTTCCACCAGACTGCACAAATAAGTGGGCCAATGAAGCAGTCATGTGAAGAAGCAGAGATGACCCCAGAAGTCTGTTCCTTTCTGATTCCAGTTCTGGGTGGCCCAGCCATACTTCACTTCCTATCACCGGATTTCTATGAGAGCCAATAACCCTCTTGAAGTGAGTTTCTGTCCTTTGCCACCATACTTTGGATGCTTATTATTCCCCTGATGCTATTAGCTGCTTGAGTGCAGGTGCTACATATGACCTTTATTTCATTGTGAGTTATCCCTCATATATGCTTTCCACACACTAGGCATTCCTGTACCCACAATCCTATTCAGCAACATGGACTGCAGAAGGCATTTCCCTTCAGATGAACCTACTTGGTGCCACATTTGGCTCTCACAGTCAATTCATGCTAGAATGGGCAACTGAATCTGCCACTCTTACACTAAAATATCCATCTCAGGTAAAAGTTTTTAATATAAGGAAAACCAACCTCCTATTAGAATAAAAAATTAGAATGTAAAGGAAACAGAGAGGAGGCCTAGAATCTTGATTTACGGTTGTGAACAGAAGTAGATCAAAGATAACATCAGCCCTGGCCGGGGGGCTCAGTTGGTTGGAGCACCAAAAGGATGCAGGTTCGATTCAAGGTCAGGGCACATACCCAGGTTGCGGGTTTGATCCCCAGTCAGGGCAAGGACAGGAGGCAACCAACCGATTTTTCTCTCTCACACTGATGTTTCTCCCTCTCCCCTCCCTCTAAAATCAATAAACATATCCTTGGGTGAGAATTAAAAAAGTAAAATAAAATAAAGATAACATCTAATGGTTGCTGAAGGTAGATGGTGACAGGGCAGAAAAAGTGCCCTATGAGTCCTGATACTTGAGCACCAACACAATATGCAACAGACCTGTATGCGACACTCAATACATGTTTGTTGAGTAATAAATGAGTCATTGAAGAGCTGGATGAATTAATGGCTGAAATGTGGTACAGTGAAGAGAATACTGGGGCCCTGGCTGGGTAGCTCGGTTGCTTGGAGTATTGTCCCTGATACGCAAGGGTGCAGGGTCAACCTCCAGTCAGGGCGCACACAAGAAGCAATCGGTGAACGCATAAGTAAGTGGCACAACAAATTGATGTTTCTCTTTCTCCTCTTCTCTCTTTAAAAATCAATTTAAAACAAAATAAAACAAAACAAAAAGAATATTGGGTTAGAAACCTGAAGACCTGGGTTCCTATTTCTGCACTTTCTTTCAGTTGTGTGACTTCGATGAGACATTTCTCTTAATCTCCACTTTCCTGTATGTAAAACTGTGGGATAATAATACCTACTCTGACTACCTCATAGAATCGTAAGGATGAAACAAAATAAAAACAGAAAAATACTTTATAAACTGTAAGTGCTAAACAAGTATACGACATAAAAGATAATAAAGGAATTTATAATGAAGTAAAAAGATAATGATGCTAGATTATATCTTGGGAGAAACAGTGGACACCAAGGGGGAAGTTTTAATGGTTTCAACTCCATACAACACTTTTTAAACAAAGAGGATTCGTGAGTTAGAAGTTCATATGCATACAAGTACTTAAAAAATAACTAAGGTCTGATGATTATTACTGCCATTGTTCACAGACCATTCCTCTACTAAGTGAACAGTGATGGAGAGTAGGAGAATGACCAATCAGGTCATAAAGAGCTACGTACCTAGCAAATGCTTAATAATTATTTGGGTAAAATGAAATATGTATTTCAAAGCAGCTTCAGAAACAAGGCAATAATTAATTGCAATAAGTGTATTAAACAGTGCAAAAACAACTTTACCATGGAAGTGAGTAGTGAGATATCCACAGAACGATTTTAGGAATCTGACAAATATCATTCAGACTGAATGAAAGGTGAAAAGAAAGCTCTGGCTGGTATGGCTCAGTGGATTGAGCATCAGACTTCAAATCAAAAGGTAACAGGTTCGATTCTCAGTCAAGGCACATGCCTGGGTTGTGGGCCAGATCCCTGGTTGGGGGCGTGTAAGAGACAACCAATCAATGTTTCTCTTCTTCTCTTTCTCTGTCCCTTCTCCACTCTCTAAAAAATAAATTAAATCTTAAAAAAAAAGGTTGAAAGAGGCAAAAAATATCCCTGAAACATAAACAGAATCACAGTTAAAAATCTAGCTCTACTAAAAAAGTAAAATTACCTGTTCGCACTTATGATCTTATGTGCAGAAAATCCTAAAGATTCCACAAAAAAACCTGTTAGAACTATTAAATGAATTCAGCAAAGTTGCAAGGCACAAAATCAATATCCTCCAATCAGTTGTATTTCCACTTTACACTAACAATGAGCAATCAAAAAATTTTTAAGAAAACAATTCCACTGTAGCTGGTGTGGCTCAGTGGATTGAGCGCTGGCCTGTGAACTGAAAGGTTGTTGGTTCTATTCCCAGTCAGGGCACATGTCTGGGTTGCAGGCCAGGTCCCCAATTGAGGGCCTTGTGAGAGGCAACCAATATCTCTTACACACTGATGTTTCTCTCCCTCTCTTTCTCCCTCCCTTCCCCTCTCTCTAAAGGCAAATAAAATATTTAAAAAAAAAGAAAGAAAACAATCCCATTTACATCAAAAAGAACAAAATAGTTATTAGGAATAAATTTAACCGAGGAGGCAAAAAATGTTTGTGCTCTGAAAACTATAAAACACTGCTGAAAGAAATCAATGACAATACAAATAAATGGAAAAACATCTGTATTCATGGGTTGGTTAATATGTCAATTATGCACACAGCAATCTATGGATTTGATATGACCTTATCAAAATCCCAGTCACATTTTTGCAGAAATAGAAAATACATCCTAAAATTCATACGGAATTTCAAAGGACCCCAAATACCCAAAATAATCTTGAAAAAGACCAAAGTTGGAGAACTCACATTTCCTGATTTCAAAACTTACTACAAAGTAAAAATAATCACAACACTATTGTGCCGGCATAAAGACAGACACACAGACCAATGGAGGAGAAGGGAGAGCCCGAAGTAAAGCCTCGGGTATATGGTCAAACGATTTTCAACAAGGGTGCCAAGACCATTCAATAGGAAAGAAGAGCCTTTTCAAAGAAGAGTCTTTTCAATGAAGAGTGCTATGAAAACGGATAGCCACGTGTAAGAAAAATGAAGCTGGACCCTTACTTTACTACACACAAAAAACAAAACAAAAATGCCGTTCCTCAGCATCCACCTGATGTAATATGGTACTGTCACTGCAAATGAGCAGTACTGAGACTGAGTGACAAAACGGAGATGCTTCTGACAAAGTAAAACAGCAGGAAACAAAACTGTACATACATTTTATTACACCTAGGTAAAGCATTTAAAAACAGCTGGTAGAAAATATGTGCCACAATAACATAAACTTTGGCTAAGCAGTCAGATTATGGACTGCTTTTCTTTTGTTATATATTTCAGTAACGAGGTTACATAGTGGAAACTTCCTTTTTCCCTCTTTTAATCAAGTCCTCAGATCTCTACAAGGAAGGTTCTGGAAACACTAACATCAAGAAATAAAGGCATGATAAACAAAAAAACAAAAGAAAGGAAAGAAAAGGCGTGAGCCCTGACCTCGTGGCTCGGTGGCTGGCATGTCATTCTGTGCACTGAAAGGTTGTGGATTCAATCCCCAGTTGGGGTATGCACTGGAGGCACCCAGTTGATATTCCTCTCTCACATCAATATTTTTTTCTCTCTCTCCCTCCCCCTCTCTCTAAAATCAATGGAAACATGTCTTTGAATGAGGATTAAAAAAAAAGAAAGAACAAAGATTTGTAAGGGTAAGTCCTATGTTTAGAATAAAGCAATACAGCCCTGGCTGGTGTGGTTCAGTTGACTGAGCACTGGCCTGCAGACCAAAAGGTTGCCAGTTCAATTCCCAGTCAGGGCACATGCCAAGGTTGTGGGCCAGGTCCCCGGTTGGGGGCATGCGAGAGGCTACTAATTGATGTTTCTCTCCCACATCCAGATGTTTCTCTCCCTCTTTTCTCCTTCTCTAAAAATAAAAATCTTAAGAAAATAAATAAAGCACGGGTGTGGCCTGCAGTTGGGTGGGTGTCATCCAGCAAAGCGAAAAGGTACGGGTTCTGTCCCAGGGCACGCATGAGAGACACACTGTCATCAAAGATCAGAACAATCCCATTTTGAACGCGGCCCAAAGTCACATAGCTAGTAAGTAGCACAGAAGGGCCTCAGACCTAAGTCTGAGGGACCCCAAGCCGAAGTGTGAGGTAGCTGTGGAACACTAGTTAGAGATGTGGAAGTCACCAAGGCAGCTAAAGTCCTAGAAAGGACATGATCACCCAGAGAGAGAATACACAAATCAATAAATTATTATTCGTATACTTGGCTAATCCTTACACTGTTAAAATAGGCGTTTTTACCCATAAAGTGGAGGTAATATTTAATTTGTAGACGGTGCCCACTGAGGACAAGGATTTTATCACAACTTTTATATTCCTAGGTTTGCAGTGCCTAGAACAGCTGATTTCAACAAAAGTTTGCCAAAGCTTTAAACAAACAAACAAAAACCCCTCAAAACTTATTAACTGCCCACAATTAGAAAAATACTATACAACATGAGAACCACGATTTTCTGACCAAAGTATAGCATCATTTGGTCCCCACTTCCTCCGTGCAGTGTGTGACAAAGCACAACGCACTGTGTCTGCACCACAATGTGTTCTGTGAGTTCTTCCGCTGTAGGTAGTCAATGGGAGACAGAGCTCAGTGAGACAAGACGCCCTCATCCAAAGAAAACATTAACATATGTGACCAAAAGTGAGGTTAGAAGTGATCTAAAATACTAGAAAAATTATTAAATAAAACATCATACAGCCACAGGGCACAATACCATATGCTGCTCTTAAATCAAGTTTTTGAAGAGCACTTAAGGATACTAGAAAATGCTTTTGATCAGTATAATGAAAAGAGTAGGATATATACCTAGATGACCATAATTTTGTGTCATATGTATATGTAGTACCATTTGTGTGTGTGTGTGTGTGTGTATATTAATTATTACCTAGAAAAAAGATTAGAATATACCAAAAATACTGTAAGAGTGTCCCTGGGTAGAAAGATTATAGGAGATCCTAATATTCTTTCGGTTTTTCAGTATTTCTAGCATATCTGGAGAGTACATTTTCATTTAAAAAAAAAAATCTGATAAACAAAAGCAAGATAGCACTCACTTTCTTTCTTTTTCTAGAATTCTTCGTGGGGTCAGGCTTCTCAAGCTCCGCTGACTTAGCCTCTTCCTTCTCCTCATCTTCATCAGGTATCAGAGAGTATCTGGTCCCACCTGGCTGCATGAAGCAGTCCTTTGCAAAGTGGCCTGCAGAAGAGAAGCAGAAAAGGGAGAGAGGGAAGAATCAGTCTTCCTCTCAGCAGGTAGATCTTCCCCAGAGGCTCCTGAAGGGGCTAGCCGGCCCAGCAGCTGTTACTGAGTTCATTCAGAGCAGCTTTTGGATTCAGAGTAGATTTCCTGTCCCCTCAAGAAGGCACTGCTCACTCAGTCAGAGCCTGACTAGCAGGGCCCTAGAGCTGTGGGAAGCACTGGCGCTGCTTCGGAAACGGCAGAGGGTATGAGGGTGCAGGCTGGTGCTGCCCTCTACTAGCAACGGAGCTTAGCGATTTTTAAAGATGTATTTGGAACGTATTCCTAACAACAAAAGGCTGCTCCAGAGAGCAGACACTTAGCAGAGGGAGCCAAGTGGTAGGACAAGGCCCTAAAGGAAGACAGCTCTAGGTTAGCTGGCAGGAAGGCAGCATCCAAGCCAGCACACAGAGAGACAGGTACAGTCATCCAGGGGTACTCAACATTCACAGACTGTCAGGTCTGGCAAGAGCCCTAGAGATCATCAAATCCAACACTGCATTTGCAGAGAATATGAACGTCCGGAGCAGAGAAGTAGCCCAAGGTTCCATAGCAGCAGAGCTAAAACTTACCTGGGGTCTTATGCCTCCCTGCCCTGCGCTCTTTCTGTCGTGCCCAAACCAACCACCTTTGGCCCAGCCTTTGCTGAATGGGCCAAATTCCAACTCCCATTATTCTTCTCTGCCTCATGTAACACCTGGTGGACACAAGTTAAAGGTAAGAAGACCCTACTCTCCCTGACCCTACAGTGTTATCAAAGGCCCCTTTAACAGATGCTACACAGCTGGTTTTGTCTGAACTTGTTATAGATCCTATCTCAGGGGCACAGAGAACTGGAGAAGATCATCAAAAACAATACATAAACTACTTTGTAACTGAATCCAGAAGCTGGATGGTGCCTGGAAGAGGAGTACAGCATAGAATTTTCCAAATACATGGAATGCTCCCACAATTCCCCTGAGGAGGTATTTTTTCTCTCAGTTTAACTCTCCCTTCCTCCCTCCGCATTAATGATAAGTAGGGGCTTAAATCCCACAACTTCAACCAGGGCACGAAGGATGCTATCAGTCATTGCAGAAAAATCAACAAGGGTAGGTACACGGAAGGCTTCGGAGAAGCGGTGACAAATTGAGGTCACTCTGAAAATGAGAAGTTGGCAATCCCTCTCATCATAGGTCCAACAAGGAAGTCAGGCTGAAAGAGCTCTTCAATATTTGAGTGAGACTGGAAGGAACCTGGGGAAACAGAGCTAAAAGGAAATGACCAGCGTGTACTCTTGATTACTACAAGGATATTGTATTCAAAACTCCGAAGTTAGAGACGAGCAAGAAAGGGTTTAAACTGGATCCTTAAAGAATATATTTGTAAGCTGCTTAATTCTTGCAGCAGAACAATAATGGTCCTTGGAGATAAAATTTAGAGTGTTAATCATAATCTGACACTCTTATCTTCCTGGCATAGTACCAGGGGCCTTGTCCAGGTAAGGCATCAGCTGCAGAAGGCCGGGGGGAGAGGTGATGATAATATATATACCAGGGCCAGCAGCAAAGTTAGCACTCAGAAAAAGAAGAAAAAGTAGCAAGCCATGAACTCTGATGTAAGTCTAGTTGGAATAACAGTATGAGCAAATGAGGCCATCACGTGGCTTAAAAACAGGGTGAATTAAACTCATTAGGCTGCCCATCCAGTAAAGGGCCTGTCTCCAAGGAGGGAAAGACTGAAATAGCAGAGGCTTCACCTTACCTTTACAGCCACACTTCTTGCACGTAGTGTTCAGGACAGCCTCGAGGGTGATCTTCTGCCCAGTGTAGTCCTGGAAGGACCGTCTCCGCCTCTCTTCTTGCCTGTAACGCAAAGGGTACTGTGTCTGTTGGCTCTTTGAAGAGCTGTGGCCAGAGACTCGACAAGGTCATGCTGTGTGTTGGTTTTTTGTTTTGCTTTTGGCAGGTAGAAGGAAGAAAGAAGGAAAAGCACTGGGCATAAGAAGATATGCAGTAAAAGCAATGGCATGAAATAGAGTTTTTTCATTCAGGACAGGCTCTGAATTAATAATTATGAATGAAACTAGACTTCATCCCACTGATGCACAGAGGACAAAGACACAATTACTCACCTCGCTAAGTCTCCTACCCTTACAACAGGGGTGTCCCACCAGGGGCCTCATCAGCCTCACGGTTGCCTTCAAAGGGCTGAATGTAATTTCAACTCCTTAACAGTTAAGGAATAGTTACATTTAGACAGTCCTAAAATTATTTTGGTTCTTTGAAGGCAACTGCAAGGCTGATATGGCCCCCGGTGAAAATGAGTTTGACATCCCTGCCTTACAAGGTCACTCCTGGTTGAAAAGACCTTCAAAGACTTCCCGGAAAATCAAGTCCAAATTCTTTACCTCGACACCCTGCCTTCAGCCTACTTTTCCAGCCTCCTATCTACCTGTACAATATGCTCTAGCCAAACCAGATTACTTTTTCTCCTTCGGATGGTTCACTGCTTTTGCTCACGCAGTTCTCTCTGAAATGCTCTGTCTCTCCTCCTTACTCCCACCTCCCCACCCCCAAACACTGCAAGGCTCAGCTGAATTACCACCTCTCCTGCTACCAAGTCTTCTTCCCTGAGCCCCTGAGCCAGAATTAATCTCTTTGTTCACATTCCCATAGCACATTTAAAAATTCTAAGCTTCTGACCAAGGAATAATATAAAGAAAAGCGTTCCTAGCACACAGCTTGTAATTTTCACAATGTGAACACATCCAAGTTACCAGTACTCAGACAGAGAGACAGAACGTTACCAGCACCTCAGAAGCCCCTCTAGTTACCACCCTCCCCCAAGCGTAACCACTGTTCTGATTTCTAACACTGCAGATTAGTTTTACCTATTTCTGTCAATTATATAAATGGAATCATAGGATATGGACTCTTCTGTGTCTGGTTTCTTTTTTCACTTATTTGTGAGATCCATCCATAGTGTTGTGTGTAGTTTGTTCTAATTTGCTGTATTTTGCTGTCGATGTGAAGTATTTGAGCAATTTCTATTGTGAACAGGGCTTCTATGAACTCTCTAGCATGCCTTTTGGTGAACACATATATATGCTCTATGCACTTCTGTTGGGAAATGCCCAGCTCCAGGCAGGAGTGGAACTGTTAGGTTGTGGGCACCCGCTTTAGCAGACACGGCCGGACAGTTTTCCACAGTGCGCTTAACGGCACCCTCCCACCGGCAGTGCCCGAGCACCCCAGTTACCTTAGCTCGTATTCTTACTGTTTACATTTACTGTAACACACGACACCTGCACAGAGAAGGCCCTCAGAAAATGTTTAATTGAAGAGTATCGCCCCAGTCTCTTTCAAACTCTGACTGCGTCCTGTACACACTTCAGTGTTAGCTCACATCGCACTTTATTGCTCCATGTATTTACGTTTCTTCTCTAGATTATAAGCACTTTTTGCAATATTTTGCTTGTTTGTTTTCCTGGCACCTTAGCCCAAGGCAAGGCAAGCAATGACTATAAATGTTGAAATTCCTTTGCTCTTTACCTAAAATATTTTTTCTTTACCTGAATCTCTTTAACTTTACACTCTGACTTTACCTAAGATTTTTCCAACCATTCGCTGGGTCTGTACGGAGTCCAAAAAGCAGAGAAATATGTTGCTGAAAGAGTCACATTACCCAGAGAAATGCAGGATGACAATATCAAGGCAGAACAAAGCTTAGCCAGCATTTTCATGGGATATGCAGGCTCAGGAGAGGAGATGGGGAGGGCAAAGATATTCTATATTCTTGTCCCAGTCACTCTTAAAACTTCAGCTAAAATATTATGTCTTCTATAAATGTTACCTTTTACCACCAGCAGAGTTCATAATTCATTTTGTTTTGTTAGATTTTTCACTTTGCCTCACCTTCTATACCACATACAGAATTTCAAAGTTAAAGTCCATGCCTTATTCTTCTCTATATCTAAGCAGGCAGCAAGCATACACTCCAGCACACCATACCCAACAGAATGAAGTAATAGAAATGTTCTATAAAGTTATGTCTGTACTATTGAGCACTTCAAATGTGGTTACTGATCGAGGAACTGGATATTAAATTTTATTTAATTTAATTAATTTACACTTAAATAGCCATATGTGACTAGTTGCCACCCAGTTGGACGATACAGACAAACATATGATTTAAATTCTGAAAATGTCTGCTCAGATCCCTAGCTTTTACCCTAGAAGAATCTTACTCAAGTGACAGGGGTCTGATATGAGTCATGTCAGAAGATCCTTTCATGAAACACCAATCCAAAAGAACCTATGCACCCCAATGTTCATAGCAGCACAATTTACAATAGCCAAGTGCTGGAAGCAACCTAAGTGCCCATCAGTCAATACTATAAAGGACACATGGACATAACCAAGGGGGAGGGTGGGAGCAGGGGAGGGAGGTGGGATTGGCTAGGGTGGGGGTAGAGTGGTGGGGGGAAAATTCAAACTGTAATTGAACAACAATAAAGTAATTTAAAAAAAAAAAAGAAGATCCTTTCAAAGAGTGAAGCTTGAGTACCAAAAACAAAGGCAAGGGGAGTGGAAAGAGAAACAGAGAGTTACTTATCAACAGGCATAAAGTTTAATCAAGATGAGTGAGTTCTATAGGTCTAATGTACAACACTGTATCTACAGTCAGCAGTACTCTACTGCACACTGGATAGGTCTAATGTGCAACAGTGTATCTACAGTCAGCTGTACTCTACTGCACACTGGATAGGTCTAATGTGCAACAGTGTATCTACAGTCAGCTGTACTCTACTGCACACTGGATAGGTCTAATGTGCAACATTGTATCTACAGTCAGCAGTACTCTACTACACACTGGATAGGTCTAATGTGCAACAGTGTATCTACAGTCAGCAGTACTCTACTGCACACCTGAATAGGTCTAATGTACAACAGTGTATCTACAGTCAGCGGTACTCTACTACACATGGAAAAAGCTGTTAGCACGTAGATTTGATGTTGTGTTCTCACCACAATAAAATAAAATTTAAAAAATAGGGTAGGATCTTTGAAGATATACCTTGAGCAGCCACCAATGCCACGGTTTTCAGATGTCCTTATTTGTAGAGCTGCATTGCAAGTGGCTGTGAGTTGAAGCTTAAGCCAGCCCTCGTTATAATCAATTCCAATATTGTGGATTCTGACATACTACAAACCAAATCATATCTCCCATCTAACACTCAATTCAACAAATGTGTCACTCACCACATGTCTCCCTTTCTGTCCTCATTGCCATCATGCTAGTTTAGGTTTCATTACTTTTTTTTTTTACATTTTTTAAATTTACTGATTTTAGAGAGAGGGAAGAAGAGAGAGAACACATGTGAGTGTGTGTTAGAGAGAGAGGGAGAAAGAGAAGAGAGAGAAACATCGATTTGTTGTTCCACTTATTGATGCATTCACTGGTTGTTTCTTGTATGTGCCCTGACCGGGGATCAAACTCGCAAACTTTGTGTATTGGGATGATGCTCTAACCAACTGAGCTACCAGGCCAGGGCTTAGGCTTCATTACATTTCAGGTAAACAGTAATAATACCTAACCCTGGCTGGTGTGGCTCAGTGGATTGAGATCCGGCCTGAGAACCAAAGAGTCACTGGTTTGATTCCCAGTCAGGGCACATGCCTGGGTTGTGGGGTAGATCCCCAGTAGGGGGCACTTGAGAGGCAACCACATATTAATGTTTCTCTCTCCCTCTTTCTTTCTCCTTCTCCTCTCTCTAAAAATAAACAAATAAAATCTTTTTTAAAAAAGTAGTAATACCTTCAATGGTCTCTCTGTCTCCAATTTTCCTCTTCCAATCCATCCAACACAAGTAGTTGGATTAATCTTTTTTTTTTTCCAGCTCAATTAATAAGTG